>WNWK01055008.1:0-11387 GCA_009830355.1 Cherax destructor
AAACATAGATGTCATAGAACTTCAGGAAGATTTAGACAAACTTAATTCGTGGTCAGAAAAGTGGCAGATGCAGTTCAATGTAGATAAATGCAGGGTTCTGAAGCTCGGGAGTGTCCATAACCCAAGCACTTATAAGTTAAATAACGTAGAACTTAGCCATACAGATTGCGAGAAGGATTTGGGGGGTGATGGTAAGCAGCAACCTTAAACCAAGACAGCAATGCCTAAGCGTACGTAATAAGGCAAATAGATTACTGGGATTTATATCAAGAAGTGTTAGCAACAGAAGTCCAGAGGTTATATTACAGCTTTATACATCATTAGTAAGGCCTCACCTAGATTACGCAGCTCAGTTCTGGTCTCCATATTACAGAATGGACATAAATTCGTTAGAAAACATTCAGCAGAATGACTAAATTAATACATAGCATTAGAAATCTTCCTTACGAAGAAAGATTGAAGACCCTAAAATTACATTCACTTGTAAGACGTAGAATGAGGGGAGACATGATCGAGGTATACAAGTGGAAAATGGGTATTAACAAAGGGGATATAAATAAGGTCTTGAGGATATCTCTCAAGAGAGAACCCGCAATAATGGATTCAAGTTAGATAAGTTTAGATTTAGAAAGGATATAGGAAAGTATTGGTTTGGAAATAGGGTAGTTGATGAGTGGAACAGTCTGCCTAGTAGGGTTATTGAAGCTAGGACCTTGGGTAGTTTCAAATTTAGGTTGGATAAATTCATGAGTGAGAGGGGTTGGATTTGAGTGGGACTCGCACATGAGTGGGTAGAATTGTCAAAGCTTATTTCTTGGGTAGCATTGAAAATTGGGTTGAGCAAATATTCTGTTAGTGGGACGGATTGTGAAGGACCTGCCTAGTATAGGCCAACAGGCCTGCTGCAGTGTTCCTCCTTTCTTATGTTCTTATGTTCTTATAGATTACTGGGATTTATATCAAGAAGTGTTAGCAACAGAAGTCCAGAGGTTATATTACAGCTTTATACATCATTAGTAAGGCCTCACCTAGATTACGCAGCTCAGTTCTGGTCTCCATATTACAGAATGGACATAAATTCGTTAGAAAACATTCAGCGTAGAATGACTAAATTAATACATAGCATTAGAAATCTTCCTTACGAAGAAAGATTGAAGACCCTAAGAACATAAGAACATAAGAAAGGAGGAACACTGCAGCAGGCCTGTTGGCCCATACTAGGCAGGTCCTTCACAATCCATCCCACTAACAGAATAATTGCCCAACCTAATTTTCAATTTTACCCAAGAAATAAGCTTTGAAGATTCTATTAACTCAAGTGCGAGTCCCACTCAAATCCAACCCCTCTCACTCATGAATTTATCCAACCTAAATTTGAAACTACCCAAGGTCATAGCTTCAATGACCCTACTAGGCAGACTGTTCCACTCATCAACTACCCTATTTCCAAACCAATATTTTCCTATATCCTTTCTAAATCTAAACTTATCCAATTTGAATCCATTATTCGGGTTCTCTCTTGGAGAGATATCCTCAAGACCTTATTTATATCCCCCTTATTAATACCCATCTTCCACTTATATACCTCGATCATGTCTCCCTCATTCTTCGTCTTACAAGTGAATGTAATTTAAGGGTCTTCAATCTTTCTTCATACGGAAGATTTCTAATGCTATGAATTAACTTTGTCATTCGTCGCTGAATGTTTTCTAACGAATTTATATCCATTCTGTAAAATGGAGACCAGAACTGAGCTGCTAATCTAGGTGAGCCTTACTAATGATGTATAAAGCTTATTTCTGGGTGCATTGAATTTGGTTGAACAAATATTCTGTTCGTGGATGGAATTGTGAAGGACCTGCCTTCAGAATGGCCAACAAGCCTGTTGCAGTGTTCCTCCTTTCTTATTTCTTATGTTCTTAAATCCTCCTGAAGTTCCGTGACATCTACGTCTGAATCGATTATCCTACCTATCTTCGTGTCATCAGCGAATTTGCTCATATCACTAGTAATTCCCCCGTCAAGGTCATTTATATATATTATAAACAACAACGGGCCCAAAACCGATCCCTGTGGAACGCCATGTTACAGATCCCTCATTTAACCCCATTAATGCACATCCTCTGCTTCCTATTGGTGAGCCATGACGATCCATGAAAACACTTTCCAATGCCGTGAACTTTCTTTAACAGTCTCTGATGTGGTACTCTATCAAAAGCCTTACTAAAATCCAAATAAACAATATCGAATTCTTTATCATGATCAACTGCCTCAAAAGCCTTACTGAAAAAAGTTAATAAATTAGTTAGGCAGGAACGGCCCCTGGTGAATCCATGTTGAGTATCATTAATCAAATTATGCCTATCGAGATGGCTTCTTATGTTATCAGCTATAATCGACTCTAATAATTTGCCTACAATTGAAGTTAGACTTATTGGGCGGTAATTTGATGGTAACGACTTGTCCCCTGCTTTAAAAATAGGAATTACATTAGCCATCTTCCACGTATCAGACACTACACCTGTTTGAAGAGATAGGTTAAAAATGTTAGTTAAAAGTTCACAGAGTTCAATTTTGCATTCCATAAGAACCCAGAGAAGACACTGCTGAGAAGAGATACATAGTCCTTCCCACCAACTCCATTTCCAAACACGTTTCCAACATTTTTTCTAAGACCTCATTCCGAGTATCCACTTCCACATCCACCACCATCAAGGACATTACCAGTAACAGACAGGAAAAGCTTCAAACCACGGCAGGAGTATACACAATCCCTTGTAATGGCTGCAACAAATTATACGTCGGCGAAACATCCAGTGACCTCCAAACACACATTTCAGAGCACCAGTATAGGACGAAGGTGAGGGAAAAAGTAGGACCTCTGAAAATTGGGAATGGACAGCTGACGGATAACGAACTGGAAATGTGTTCTCTATTTAATGACTATTTTTTGTCAGTCTTTACACAAGAAGACGTAAATGGGGAAATTCTCAAAGAAATTAATAATTATTAAAAGTTCCCCCCTTGACAGAACTTGCAGATTAACAATATGTTAACTGTCCATCAGGTGGTTATCAAATAAGATAGCTAAACTAATCAAATCATAAGTCCCTCGAATTCCGTCCATTAAGCCTGTTTAGGGCAAATTATAGAATCAATTATGTGAATTAGGTCACCTTAACGAATGTGATTAATACGTCTCAGCAATGGTGTTGCAGAGATGTTGTGAAAGATAGCAAACTGAGTTTCAATATTAAATTTCAGTGAGGATAAGAATTCATAAATTTTACTTGTTTCAGTAAGCCTCAGTCTATGAGTAGGCAAATTATTAGATATCAATTATAGCGATATTATTAGAAGTCACCTTGAACATAATTTCGATTAATGAATTCAGCAGGGTAGAGGAGGTCGTTCCTGCCTGACAAATTTATCTGAAACGTTTTTCAATAAAACATTTGAGGCAGTGACAGTGATGTAAGAATATAAATGTTGTACTTAGGATTTCAGTAAGACCTTCGATAGAGTACCTCACAAGAGACTCTTAAGAAAGGTGGCAGCTCATGGTATAGGAAGTAAAGTTCTAGCATTGATAGATGCATGGCTTACCAATAGAAAACAGAGAGTTTCCATTAATGGGGTAAAATCTGAATGGGGATTAGTCACTAGTGGCGTTCCACAAGGATCAGTTTTAGGCCCATTGTTGTTCATAATTTACATAAATGACCTTGATGAAGGAATTGCAAGTGACATGAGTAAATTTGCTGATGATACAAAAATAGGCCGTATAATTCATTCTGAGGAGGATACCAGTGAACTCCAGGAGGATTTGGACAAATTAATGTCTTGGTCTGAAAAGTAGCAGATGAAGTTCAATGTAGACAAGTGTAAGGTACTAGTCCTTAGTAATGCAAATATCCCTCGAATTTATAAACTAGGTGAAGTAGAGCTTGATCATACAGAATGTGAAAAAGACTTGGGAGTCATGGTAAGCAGGAATCTAAAGCCAAGACAACAGTGCCTAAGTGTGCGCAATAAGGCTAACAGATTACTAGGATTTATTTCAAGAAGTATAAGCAACAGAAGTCAAAAAGTTATTTTACAGCTCTATACATCACTAGTGAGACCTCATTTGGATTATGCAGCTCAGTTTCGGTCTCCTTACTACAGAATGGATATAGATTCGTTGGAGAACATACAGAGAATAATGACTAAAATGATTTACAGTATAAGAAATCTCCCGTATGAAGATAGACTTAGAGCGTTGAATCTCCACTCTCTGGAGAAACGTAGAATGAGGGGAGATATCATCGAGGTGTACAAGTGGATGATGGGCATAAACAAAGGAGATATTAATAAAATACTGAGGATATCGAACCAAGTAAGAACCAGAAATAATGGATTTAAATTGGATAAGTTTAGATTTCGAAAGGACATAGGCAAGTACTTGTTTTCGAACAGAGTTGTAGATGCGTGGAACAATCTTCCGAGTAGGGTGATAGAGGCTAGGACCTTGGGTGGCTTTAAAAAGAGATTGGACATATATATGAGTGGGAGGGGCTGGGTTTGATTAGTGTCGTGAGTACGGGAGTAAATTCTTAAGTAGTGGTGGTTTTGATAAGGACTTGCCTTGTATGGGCCAGTAGGCCTTCTGCAGTGTTCCTCCATTCTTATGTTATATTCTATGTTGGCTGGATGATGCAAGGTCTTATATTGTTATACATTCACTGATAACTCACAACCCGGCACTCTTATCCTATGTATTCGTGAGGACGTGTCTAGTGTACTCTCTGTTGAGACTTTTCTACTGTGCTTCCGTTATTAGCTACCTGAGATTGGATGATGGTTTCCCTCGACTACAAGCAGCTATATCTCCAACTTAAGGCGGAATTAACGGAAGCTAGAAGAGAAATTCAACATTTGAAGGGTATATGCAAGGATTATCCCCGGAACAATGTCGCCGATGATCAGACCAACGAATGGATGCTAATCGGTTCTGGAGGGACGAAGCTGAAGTTGAAGAAGGTCCAGGAGACTGCTGTGAAAACAAGGAACTCTTTTTCCTTGTTATCAGACGAATGTGAAGACATCCCAGCGATGACCATCTCTACAAAGACCGTCGAGAACGTCATGCACACCGCCAGTCGAGGTAAGAACATTGTTTTAGTTGGGGATAGTCAGATTAGGTTTATGGATAGGGAATTTTGTCTAAAGGATAGGAATAGAAGGCATAGGGTATGTTATCCAGGGGCTGGGATACAGGATATTGTTAGCCGTCTCGACGACATCATGAGAGGAAATGGGAGCAATCCTATTATCTGTCTCAGTGCTGGAGGCAACGATGTTGGCAGATGTAGGAGTGAGGAGCTGATTAGCAGCTATAGGTCAGCAAAACACAGAATTAGGAAGAAGGGTGGGAACCCTGTCATATGTGGTGTTTTGCCAAGGAGGAGTGTTGGATGTGAATGGTTGTCCAGGGCAATTGGTGTCAATTGCCGGCTGGACAAATACTGTAAGGAAAATGCAGTAACATTCATTGACAACTGGGACCTCTTCTATGGCAGAAATGACATGTATGCCAGGGATGGGGTTCACTTATCTAGGTCTGGGGTGGGGGCACTGGCAACTGCAGTGGAGGTAGCTGTTAGGGCTTTAAACTAGAAAAAGTTAGTGGTATGGGTTATGGGGAAGAAACAGTGAAGTCCCAATGTAGTAATCTTATAAATTCTAGGGGAAATAGTAATAGACAGAATAAGGTGGATATTGGAAAGTCAGTGGCACTAGGTGACAAGGACAGTAATAGGTATAGTGGAAAAAAAGAAATGAGCAGGAAGGGTAAAGAGAAAGGAGGGTCTTTAAGTGTATATTACACCAATAGTCGTAGTGCTAGGAATAAGATGGACGAGTTGAGATTAGTTGCAAGTACTGGTAATATTGATGTTTTTGCAATAACTGAGACATGGTTTATTATGAAAAATAGGGAAGGGGGGTGGGGTGGCACTCTATGTCCGTGATCATTTAAATTGTTGCATAAAAACGGGTATAAAGTCTGAAATAACACATACAGAGTCTGTCTGGATAGCATTTTCAGAGGGGTCCGAAAAATTGATTTTAGGCGTGATTTACCGTCCTCCAAACTTAGATAGGGAACAAGGGGGATTACTTTGGGAGGAAATTGTTAAGGCAACAAGGCACGATAACATAGTAATTCTAGGGGACTTTAAGTTTAGTCAGCTTGATTGGAATTTCTTGACAGGGAATTTAGAATCTAACGACTTTTAGAAGTAGTTCAGGATTGCTTTTTGAAGCAGTTTGTGACAGAACCTACAAGGGGAAATAACCTACTTGACTTGGTTCTGGCAAGCAAGGAAACCCTTGTTAATAATTTAGAAATTACAGAGGAACTCGGCTCAAGCGACCATAAGTCAATTATATTTAGCATTGAATGGATGTATGATAGTAGGGATAATTCAGTAACGGTCCCAGATTTTCCCTTAGCAGATTATAATGAACTTAGAGAACACTTATCAACTGTGGACTGGGGTGACGAAGAGAGGTATCAATATGACAGTTTTCTTAACACTATACAGGCTGCCCAAAGAACATTTATACCATATAAAGAAATTAGATCAAGTAGAAATGACCCAAAATGGATGAATAATAGGCTCAAATATCCACGTATCCGGCACTACACCTGTTTGAAGAGATAGGGTAAAAATATTAGTTAAGGGTTCACAGAGTTCAATTTTGCATTCCTTAAGAACCCTTGAAAAAAGCTCATCAGGGCCTGGCGATGTATTTTGCTTCAAACGGTCTATCTGTTTGATAACCATTTCGCTAGTGACTGTGATACTACCTAATTTATCTTCTTCAGGCCCACTAAAATACCTAATTCTTGGGATATTATTAGTGTCTTCCTGAGTGAAAACCGAGAGAAAATAATTATTAAAAATAGAGCACATTTCATTCTCTTTGTCAGTAAGATACCCATAATTATTTTTAAGGGGACCTATCTTATCTCTAACTTTTGTTCTATACACCTGGAAAAAACTTTTTGGGTTAGTTTTGAATCCTAGCAACATTAATTTCATAGTCCCGTTTAGCTTTTCTTATTCCCTTTTTAACGTCCCTCTTAATGTCAGTATACTGATTTATAAGATGACCCTCACCTCTTTTTATGCGCCTATAAATTCCTTTCTTCTGCCCTAAAAGATACTTAAGCCTATTATTCATCCATTTTGGGTCATTTCTACTAGATCTAATTTCTTTATACGGGATAAATGTTCTTTGGGCAGCCTGTATAGTGTTAAGAAAACTGTCATATTGATACCTCTCTTCGTCACCCCAGTCCACAGTTGATAAGTGTTCTCTAAGTCCATTATAATCTGCTAAGCGAAAATCTGGGACCGTTACTGAATTATCCCTACTATCATACATCCATTCAATGCTAAAGGTAATTGACTTGTGGTCGCTTGAGCCGAGTTCCTCTGTAATTTCTAAATTATTAACAAGGGTTTCCTTGCTTGCCAGAACTAAGTCAAGTAGGTTATTTCCCTTTGTAGGTTCTATCACAAACTGCTTCAAAAAACAATCCTGAACTACTTCTAAAAAGTCGTTAGATTCTAAATTCCCTGTCAAGAAATTCCAATCAATCTGACTAAAGTTAAAGTCCCCTAGAATTACTATGTTATCGTGCCTTGTGGCCTTAACAATTTCCTCCCAAAGTAATCTCCCTTGTTCCCTATCAAAGTTTGGAGGACGGTAAATCACGCCTAAAATCAATTTTTCGCACCCCTCTGAAAATTCTATCCAGACAGACTCTGTATGTGTTATTTCAGACTTTATACCCGTTTTTATGCAACAATTTAAATGATCACGGACATAGAATGCCACCCCACCCCCCTTCCCGATACTTCTGTCTACTTGGAACAATTTAAAACCCTGAATGTGACATTCGGCAGGCATGTCCCGATTTTCATATTAAACCATGTTTCAGTTATTGCAAAAACATCAATATTACCTGTACTTGCAACTAATCTCAACTCGTCTATCTTATTCCTAGCACTACGACTATTGGTGTAATATACACTTAAAGACCCTCCTTTCTCTTTACCCTTCCTGCTCATTTCTGTTTTTCCCTTATACCTATTACTGTCCTTGTCACCTAGTGCCACTGGCTTTCCAATATCCACCTTATTCTGCCTATTACTAGTTCCCCTAGAATTTATAACATTACTACACTGGGACTTCACTGTTTTCCCCATAACCCATACCACTAACTTTTTCTAGTTTAAAGCCCTAACAGCTCCCTCCACTGCAGTTGCCAGTGCCCCCACCCCAGACCTAGATAAGTGAACCCCATCCCTGGCATACATGTCATTTCTGCCATAGAAGAGGTCCCAGTTGTCAATGAATGTTACTGCATTTTCCTTACAGTATTTGTCCAGCCAGCAATTGACACCAATTGCCCTGGACAACCATTCATTTCCAACTCCTCTCCTTGGCAAAATACCACATATGACAGGGTTCCCACCCTTCTTCCTAATTCTGTCTATTGCTGACCTATAGCTGCTAATCAGCTCCTCACTCCTACGTCTGCCAACATCGTTGCCTCCAGCACTGAGACAGATAATAGGATTGCTCCCATTACCTCTCATGATGTCGTCCAGACGGCTAACAATATCCTTCATCCCAGCCCCAGGATAACACACCCTCTGCCTCCTATTCCTATCCTTAAGACAAAATTCCCTATCCATAAACTTAATCTGACTATCCCCAACTAAAACAATGTTCTTACCTCGACTGGCGGTGTGCATGACGTTCTCGACGGACTTTGTAGAGATGGTCTTCGCTGGGATGTCTTCACATTCGTCTGATAACAAGGAGAAAGAGTTGCTGGTTTTCACAGCAGTCTCCTGGACCTTCTTCAACTTCAGCTTCGTCCCTTCAGATTCGACTAGCATCCATTCGTTGGTCTGATCATCGGCGACATTGTTCCGGGGATAATCCTTGCATATACCCTTCAAACGTTGAATCTCTCTTCTAGCTTCCGTTAATTCCGCCTTCATTTGGAGATATAGCTGCTCGTAGTCGAGGGAAGCCATCATCCAATCTCAGATAGCTAATAACGGAAGCACAGCAAAGATGGTTCAGTCCACAGAGAGTACACAAGACACGTCTTCACTGAGCTAAGAACAGGTCACCACTGAGCTAAGAACTGAGCTAAGTGGGAGGGGCTGGGTTTGATTGGTGTCGTGAGTACGGGAATAAATTCTTAGGTAGTGGTGGTACCTCACAAGAGACTCTTAAGAAAGGTGGCAGCTCATGGTATAGGAGGTAAAGTTCTAGCATGGATAGAGGCATGGCTTACCAATAGAAAGCAGAGAGTTTCCATTAATGGGGTCAAATCTGAATGGGGATTAGTCACTAGTGGCGTTCCACAAGGATCAGTTTTAGGCCCATTGTTGTTCATAATTTACATAAATGACCTTGATGAAGGAATTGCAAGTGACATGAGTAAATTTGCTGATGATACAAAAATAGGCCGTATGATTCATTCTGAGGAGGACACCAGTGAACTCCAGGAGGATTTGGACAAATTAATGTCTTGGTCTGAAAAGTGGCAGATGAAGTTCAATGTGGACAAGTGTAAGGTACTAGTCCTTGGTAATGCAAATATCCCTCGAATTTATAAACTAGGTGAAGTAGAGCTTGATCATACAGAATGTGAAAAAGACTTGGGAGTCATGGTAAGCAGGAATCTAAAGCCAAGACAACAGTGCCTAAGTGTGCGCAATAAGGCTAACAGATTACTAGGATTTATTTCAAGAAGTATAAGCAACAGAAGTCCAAAAGTTATTTTACAGCTCTATACATCACTAGTGAGACCTCATTTGGATTATGCAGCTCAGTTTTGGTCTCCTTACTACAGGATGGATATAGATTCATTGGAGAACATACAAAGAAGAATGACTAAAATGATTTACAGTATAAGAAATCTCCCGTATGAAGATAGACTTAGAGCGTTGAATCTCCACTCTCTGGAGAGACGTAGAATGAGGGGAGATATCATCGAGGTGTACAAGTGGATGATGGGTATAAACAAGGGAGATATTAGTAAAATACTGAGGATATCGAACCAAGTAAGAACCAGAAATAACGGATTTAAATTGGATAAATTTAGATTTAGAAAGGACATAGGCAAGTACTGGTTTTCGAACAGAGTTGTAGATGCGTGGAACAATCTTCCGAGTACTGTGATAGAGGCTAGGACCTTGGGTGGCTTTAAAAAGAGATTGGACAAATATTTGAGTGGGAGGGGCTGGGTTTGATTGGTGTCGTGAGTACGGGAATAAATTCTTAGGTAGTGGTGGTTTTGATATGGACTTGCCTTGTATGGGCCAGTACGCCTTCTGCAGTGTTCCTCCATTCTTATGTTCTTATGTTAAGTGACGAGGATAGTGAAGTTTGGAAAAAACTTGTTCAATGAGGGAGCATTCTTCTTCAAGGAACGCCCACGCCCACTGCGTGGGCGAAACGTTGTCAATAAAGGATCACATTATACTGCTTATGTGTTTATTTTTCCAGGGAAGACATGATCGAGTTAGATAAGTTTAGATTTAGAAAGGATATAAGAAAGTATTGGTTTGGAAATAGGGTAGTTGATGAGTGGAACAGTCTGCCTAGTAGGGTTATTGAAGCTAGGACCTTGGGTAGTTTCAAATTTAGGTTGGATAAATTCATGAGTGAGAGGGTTGGATTTGAGTGGGACTCCTTACATGAGTAAATAGAATTATCAAAGCTTATTTCTTGGGTAGCATTGAAAATTGGGTTGAGCAAATATTCTGTTAGTGGGACAGATTGTGAAGAATCTGCCTAGTATGGGCCAACGGGTCTGCTGCAGTGTTCCTCCTTTCTTATGTTCTTATGCAAAACAGGGTGCCAGAGATACTGCTGTTCGTCATAGTAGGAGCTGCCAGAAGCACCGGTTTTCCAACACGAAAGTTATACTTTTTTATCAAACTGGTCATTATTACTCTGTTAAATCATTTTCCAGTGGTCTGTCTCGCATAGCCCAAAAAATCTGACAGGATTCATCAAAATAATGATACACTGACTGGTTTCCGTCGGATCCGTCCAAATAATAAGGAACCAATGACCAGATTCAAAGCTGAAAGTTCTAGGCACCCCTAACACCCAAACGGATTCGTTGAAGAAAATAAGGTATCCACGACCGGATTCAATAAGCGGACGGGGTTTTAGGTTGCCTTATTAGATTTTGCCACCAAGTGGCTAGTTTTGTGCACCCCATATCCATCCTGTGGACGGTAGCGCAAGAGCATATGGATACACAAAGGCCTGGCACTAGGCCCCAAAGGGTTAACAATTGT
>WNWK01055009.1:0-11387 GCA_009830355.1 Cherax destructor
GGGAGTGTAGCATTCATGCAGGAGTGTAGCATTCATGCAGGAGTGTAGCATTCATGCAGGGAGTGTAGCATTCATGCAGGGAGTGCAGCATTCATGCAGGGAGTGCAGCATTCATGCAGGGAGTGTAGCATTCATGCAGGGAGTGTAGCATTCATGCAGGGAGTGTAGCATTCATGCAGGGAGTGTAGCATTCATGCAGGGAGTGTAGCATTCATGCAGGGAGTGTAGCATTCATGCAGGGAGTGTAGCATTCATGCAGGGAGTGTAGCAGGCATGCAGGGAGTGTAGCATTCATGCAGGGAGTGTAGCATTCATGCAGGGAGTGTAGCATTCATGCAGGGAGTGTAGCAGGCATGCAGGGAGTGTAGCAGGCATGCAGGGAGTGTAGCAGGCATGCAGGGAGTGTAGCATTCATGCAGGGAGTGTAGTAGGGATGTATCGGATGTGAAAAATTTAGATATCCAGTATGCGGATGTGTATACGGATGTCTTACTTGCTTATTTTGCGGATGCGGATGCGGATATCTGCTTACAGTAAAATATGGATGCGGATGCGGATATCTGCTTACAGTAAAATCCGGATGCGGATATCTGCTTACAGTAAAATGCGGATGCGGATTACGGATGTCACATCTTGACATCCGGGCGGATGCGGATGCGAATTTTGCAGGACAGTCATAAAACACCTGATTTTTGTTTTTTTACCACATGGCAAATACTTTCATTACATAATACTTTTAATACATAATACTTTTATTACATAATCAATTGACATTTGCTTAATACTTAAAGTTTATGATTGGAAGGTTTTTCTTCAAGAATAACATTTTCTGCCAGAAGTCGTTTTCGTTTGTTGGGCTTTATCAAGTCACAAACACATATCATATCTGTTTGTGACTGAGATCTGTTTGTCACAAACAGATCTCAGTCCAATACAAAGGAGAATGGGTTTGATTGGTGTCGTGGGTGCGGAGTGAATTCTTGGGTAGCTTTGGGTAGTGGTGATTTTGATAAGGATCTGCTTTGCATGGGCCAGTAGGGCCTTCTGCAGTGTTCCTCCATAAGAACATAAGAAAGGAGGAACACTGCAGCAGGCCTGTTGGCCCATACTAGGTAAGTCCTTCACAATCCGTCCCACTAACAATATTTTCCCACTCAAATCCAACCCCTCTCACTCATGTGTTTATCCAACCTAATATGTTTATCAAACGCTATTTACATCCCTATATTAATTCCTGTTTTCCATTTATACACCTCCACAGTGTTACTGTGTGTGTCTCTCACACATATGCAGATGAATGGTTCAGAGAACCGACATGTTGATAAATTAGACACAGATGCAACACTTGGGTATCTTTATTGAGGAAACGTTTGCTACACAGTGGCTTCATCAGTCCAATACAAGGAGAATGATGTAATCAGTCCATCAATCTTGATAATAATACAACATATGTGTGAAGAAGTGACTTATATACCGTAGGCAGGAGAGGTGCAGCAGTGTAGGAGGTGTCACATTTGACCAATGTGGAAGTAGGTGGTGACCAAGGGTTAGGCAAGTGAAGAATTCCCTGTATTAAGATACCAAGATGTTGCTGTGTCAGACAGCAACTCCAGGTTGAGGGACTGATTACCTCAAACTCCTGTTCTTCACGATTCTCCTTTGTATGGACTGATGAAGCCACTGTGTGGCGAAACGTTTCCTCAATAAAAATACATAAGAACATAAGAACGGAGGAACACTGCAACAGGCCTGCTGGCCCATACTAGGCAAGTCCTTCACAATCCATCCCACTAACAAAATATTTGCTCAACCTAATTTTCAATGCATATGTGTCTAATAAATACATAAGCAGTATAATTTATAATTTATTTCCATTGCATATGTGTCTAATTTATCAGCCTTGTAGGGTTATTGAAGCTAGCACCTTGGGTAGTTTTAAATTTAGGTTGGATAAATTCATGAGTGAGAGGGGTTGGATTTGAGTGGGACTTGCACATGAGTAAATAGAATTATCAAAGCTTATTTCTTGGATAGAATTGAAAATTTGGTTGGGCAGCATACATAAAGGGGATTACCAACAAACCCCTGGCTGTCTTCAAGCAGGCACTGAACAGGCACCTAAAGTCGGTACCTGACCAGCCAGGCTGGGGTTCGTACGTTGGACTGCGTGTGGCCAGCAGTAACAGCCTGGTTGATCAGGCTCTGGTCCAACATGAGGCCTGGTCACAGACCGGGCCGCAGGGGCGTTGACCCTGGAATTCTCTCAAGGTAAACTCCAGGTTAGTGGGGTGGATTGTGAAGGACATGCCTAGTATGGCCAACAGGCCTGCTGCAGTGTTCCTCCTTTCTTAAGTTCTTATGTTCTCTCTCTCTCTCTGCACAGGTCATTAAGTTATAATATTTGAAGCTGCAATGTTAATTTGTAAATCATAAGAACAAGTTTGTGGGAAACAAACATGCAAGCTCTGTAATTTAGGTTATAATATCCGCCACATCCGCTTTGTTTGGCCCGGATGCGGATGCGGATATTTATTAATAGTGATTACGGATGCAGACGCGGATGCGGATGTCTCATTTAGGAAAAATACGGATGCGGATGTCTCATTTAGAAAAATACGGATGCGGATGTCTCATTTAGAAAAAATACGGATGCGGATGCAGATGTAAGAATTTATGCGGATGCTCCGGGGATGCGGATGCGGATACGGATATCCGATACATCCCTAGAGTGTAGCATTCATGCAGGGAGTGTAGCATTCATGCAGGGAGTTTAGCATTCATGCAGGGAGTGTAGCATTCATGCAGGGAGTGTAGCAGGCATGCAGGGAGTGTAGCAGGCATGCAGGGAGTGGGGATTCCCCTTCGTAGAGGCTGAAGAATTCCTCCCCCAACAAGTGTTTAATTGTGATGAAACAGGCCTGTTTTGGAAGAAAATGCCCAAGAGGACCTTCATTACTCATTACTCTATCTTCCAGATGCCTGCAACTCTTCAATAAAGGTAAGTAAATGTATATATATATATATATATTGTTTTTAATTATTTTATATGTGAATATTTTTTTGTGGAACGGATTAACTGTATTTACATTATTTCTTATGGGAAATAATGGTTCGAATTTCGTAAACTTCGTGTTAAGTACTAGCTCCTGGAACTGATTAATTACGATACTCGGGGGTCCACTGTATAGAAAAAAATAAAAATGAACCAAAGAGCAACATTGACACATTGCAAAGGGATAAAACTTTCAAGCTCCATATTCCTGAATTCCCTGAGTAATAACAATCATTCTAAATCACTAATTGCTACAATGAAAGGCTATGAAACAATTTTTGTCCTTCTTGATGCATAGATTGACTTTGCAAATAGTACAGAAAAATGAGGATGTGACATGATTTGTCCTTGTGCTACAATACTTGCATGTAAGTAACTTGCCTAGCACTGGCCAGTGAGTTAGCGTTTATCGAACCTCACACTGTCATCAGGCCTTTCTGCACGTTGGTTCTTCATTGAAGATTGCATTTCCAAGGTTGACAAATTATCATCACTATTAGCACTGGAATTACTTGATGAAGGTCTTGGACTTATTCTCAAGTTGCTGCGTCTCATTTTTTGTCCATTGGATCTTGCAGTGACAGATATTTCAAGCCGGAATAGCTTCAGTGGCATGCATTTAGTGTTTAGTGACTGACAATCACGGCAGTAAAGAAGCCATGCATTCACAACAGCAAGATCAATAACATAGGCAAACAGCCGCATATACCAACGTTTGGATTTCATTGGTGTTTTGTACATATGTACCAACATGTTACTTTTGTCAATACCTCCCATGTGTGCATTATAGTTCTTGATGACTGTAGGGCACTGGAAGTTGTCTTTAGTCCTAGATTCCTTGTTATATCTTTCAATAAGAGTCACAGGTTGCACTCCCACATCATTTGTCACTAAAGTCACAGTTTTGTTGTCCTTCCACCTCACAACAAGAATACCATCATTGGTTTTGAAGTCAAAAGTGCCCCTGGGCACTATGTTCTTTTCCATTTGTTTGACAGGCATCAGTTCTGGTTTACCACATCTATTTTCAAGTACTGTTCCAGTGTACCTGCAGTTATACTTATCTCTTAGTAACTTGACCAAAGGTAGACTTGAAAGAAATTGTCAGCATAGATTGCTGATGTCTTTCTTTTGTTGAGAGTTGTTGCAAGTACTAGAACAATCTTTGAACTTATTGGTAGTTTAGTTTCTTCATGTGGCAGCTTTATGGGATGGTTGTCAAAAGTCGTTTTGCCTTCATACATGATTATATCATGTATGATTCCATCTTCACTTGCACGACAAAATAGTTTGAAACCCCACTTGTCTGGTTTGGTTTTGATGTACTGCCTTAGGTTTCCAGCAGTTTTACCCTTGAAACCAACCATAACTTCATCAATAGACTGCCTGGGTGTAGCTGGAACTTTCAAGCAAGCATTAGTTAGTGCAGTGTAAAGAGGCTTTACTTTGTGGAATCTGTCCTTATTCTTTTGTGAGTTATCATTGAAATGAATTGTACGTCTAAGCAACCTAAACCTCTTAGATGACATGACTTCTGTAACCTGGGGTACCCTAGTTGCACTTGCCCAATAGTCATCTATGGATGGGTATGGACAAATACCCATAAACAACAGAATACCTATGAACTTGATGATTTCTTCAGAATCGGTCACAAAAGCAGTATCTATGTTTTTTTGCTTGGCATACAAATTTGTTTGAAATGTGATGCTGTCTATCATATTTGGGGTAAAAAACTGGTTAAAATAATCAAATGGACACCTAATTGCAAGAGGCTTTTCATGTTGGTATACACTCAAAGGGTCATTATCGATGTCAACCTTGTTCCAGTGAGCCTCGGCTTGAACAGCAAGCTCATCATGAAGATCTTCTTCATCAGGGTACTCCTTGATCGTAATACCTTTCTTTTTCTTGGCTAATTTAGGCTTTTTGGATGGCCTCTCTTCCTCCTCATCATCACTTGGCACCTGTGTATTCGGTGGCAAGTATTCATCACCACTGTCAAGCAATTCCAGGTCATCTGGCTCTTGATCTGAGTCACTTTCATCCAAAATACAGACATATTTGGACTTCTCTTTGGAGGAATCACTGTAAAACAATTTCTCATTGATCTGGAATGACAATAAAAATGTTCTGTACACACCCAGACCACTACAGAATTCATATATGAATTAGAATTTTTTATATAAATATTTATTTACTGAAATTTATAATTTGACCTTGCCGGCTGTTGTGAGTAAACTCTGTGCATTTTCGTTGCACTTTTTTCATTTGCATGCTGCACTCATATTATGCCTCACAAACACTTTATATATATCTAAAAATATGACTAAACTATTTATTTACACACTGGACACAACAATCAATACTTACCGACATTGTAGAGAGTATAATCACAGTGTATATGAGTGTCAGTAGAGGAAAAATCTGGCTCTGGCCGACGCCAAGCTACAAGTGTTTACATTTTCGTCTCTCAACCAATGGGAAGCGAGCATACGTCATCCCCACTTAGCTGGAGCGACTCACAGAAGGATTGTGATTGGTCAGAAATGGAGAACGGGAACCCAGATGCGTGGTGGGAGTAGGAAGATATGCGCAAAAACATACTTTTGCACCGAGTGTACTCGGTGCAGCCCGTAAAGGGTTAGCATACTCCATACTCTCTCCTCCAATCTGATATCCAATTTTTCGTTACCTAATTTTTTTGTTATCCTCATTATCCTCATCATCTTACTCTTTCCTATATTCACTTTTAATTTTCTTCTTTTACATACCCTACCAAACTCATCCACCAACCTCTGCAACTTCTCTTCAGAATCTCCCAAAAGCAGTGTCATCAGCAAAGAGCAACTGTGGCAACTCCCACTTTGTGTTAGATTCTTTATCTTTTAACCCCACACCTCTTGCCAACACCCAAGCATTCACTT
This sequence comes from Cherax destructor, assembly GCA_009830355.1. Taxonomy (NCBI): domain Eukaryota; kingdom Metazoa; phylum Arthropoda; class Malacostraca; order Decapoda; family Parastacidae; genus Cherax; species Cherax destructor. The sequence goes on from WNWK01055009.1 coordinate 5,977, forward strand.
CTCCTACAACTCCATCTATAAATACAGTGGTACCTCGACTTACGTTTTTAATCCGTCAGAGAGGGCATTTCTTAAGACGAAACAAACGTAACACGAATCAATTTTCCCCATAAGAAATAATGGAAATAAATTTAATTCGTCCAAGACTTCCAAAAGTAGTTAAATAAAATATTTTTTAGAACTTTTGGACATTAAATAATAAATAATTGAATAAAGAATACATAAATACACATGCAAATATTGTACAATAACATGTCACTTACATTTATTGAAGAGTTGTTGATGTGTGGAGGACGGGAGGAGGGGAGAAGGTGGAGTAGTATGCTAGTGTTTGGAAGGGAAATCCCCTTCCATTAACACTGCAGGTGGTAAGTTCTTTTCTGGGGTTACTTCCCTTTTTCTTTGAATGCCACTAGGACCAGCTTGAGAGTCACTAGACCTCTTTCTAACAACAAATTTGTCCAGGGAGCTCTGTGTCTGGCGATTCTTTAACACATCCCTGAAATGACACACCACTGTGTCATTGTACAGGTTGCCAGCACGGCCTGCAACAGCATGGTTAGGGTGATATTCATCCATAAATGCTTGCACATCACTCCATTTGGCACAGATCTCCCTAATCCTTGAAGAAGGCACATTCTTCCATTTTTGTTCCACCTCCACCTCCTCCTCTGAACCATTGTCCTGACCTCTGCTCTCTTGTTCCAGTTGCTGTTGAAGCTCTTGCAGATCTTCAGTGGTTAGCTCTTCCTTGTGCTCCTCCACCAACTGTTCCACATCCTCACCACTCACCTCTAACCCCAAAGACTTGCCCAATTCCACAATTTCTTCCAAAACAGGCTCAGGCTCAGGCTCAGGGTTCTGAGGCTCAGCCCCAAAACCTTCAAAATCCCTCTCTAGGACACAGTCTGGCCACAATTTTCTCCAGGCAGAGTTCAAAGTCCTGGTAGTCACTCCCTCCCAAGCCTTACCTATAAGGTGTACACAATGCAGCATATGGAAATGTTTTTCCAAAATTCTCTTAGGGTTATGTTCATGTCTGTGGTCACATCAAAGCACTTTTGAAACATTGCTTTGGTATAGAGTTTTTAAAGTTGGAAATGACCTGCTGGTCCATGGGCTGGAGGAGAGGAGTGGTATTAGGGGCAAGAACTTCACTTTGATGAATTTAAACTCCTCCACAATTTTCTCTACCAAGTTTGGAGGATGACAAGGAGCATTGTCCATTATCAGGAGGCACTTAAGTGGCAAATTATTGTCCAATAGATATTTCTTCACACTGGGGCCAAACACTTCATTGAACCAATCTAAGAAAATGTCCTTTGTGACCCAAGCCTTTTTGTTAGACTTCCACATCACACACAAGTTAGACTTGCTGACACCACATCTGCCAAACACTCGGGATTTTCAAAAAGATACACTAGTAAAGGCTTCACTTTGCAATCACCACTGGCATTGGCACAAAGCATCAAAGTTAGCCTGTCTTTCATAGGCTTATGTCCTGGCTGTGCCTTTTCCTCCTGAGTAATGTAGGTCCTGTTGGGCATTTTCTTCCAAAACAGGCCTGTTTCATCACAATTAAACACTTGTTGGAGGAGGAATTGTTCAGCCTCTATGTACTCCTGGAATTCAGGCACATATTTTTCAGCCGCACTTTTGTCACAACTGGCTCCCTCACCATGCCTCACAACACTATGTATGCCAGTACGCTTCTTAAATTTTGAAACCAGCCTCTGCTGGCTTTAAATTCGCTCACTTCACTCGTTGCAGGCATTTTCTTAAGGAGATCATCATGCAACTGCCTTGCTTTTTCACATATTATTCCCTCCGAAACAGTATCTCCTGCTAACTGTTTCTCGTTGATCCACACCAACAACAACCTTTCCACATTTTCCAGCACTTGTGGTCTGTATTTTGTGATCACAGATGCACCTTTTGCAACAACAGCTTCCTTGATTTTACTTAAATATTTCTTATCCACAATGGTAGAGATGGTAGAATAGGGTTTACCATACAGCCTGGCCAGCTCACTGATACGCACTCCACTTTCATATTTTTCTATTATCTCCTTCTTCATTTCTATCGTAAATATATTTCTGTTCCTCTTTGCCACAGGCTTAGCACTAGGATCTTTCCTTGGACCCATGGTAGCTTATTTAGCAGTTGCAAGCACTAAAAACAGTGGAATAATGACAATATACTGGTATGAATGCGTGGGTGTGGGTGGGTGGTCGCTCTCGCTTGTAAACAATAGCACACTGACGCTCCCTGGAGTGCGCGCTCAGCTGGGCTCCAAGCGAACAGGTCCGGTACGAAAGGCGTAAGACGAATCAATCAACGGATGTCGCATTCAAATTTCTTACGTTATAAGTAACGGATATCGAATATAACGTAAGGTGATAACAACGTAAGTCGAGGTACCACTGTATATTGATCAACCATGGTGACATCACATATCCTTGTCTAAGGCCTACTTTTAGTGGGAAATAATCTCCCTCTCTTCTACGTACTCTAACCTGAGCCTCGCTATCCCCGTCAATAACCTACCTCCTGTTCCATACATTCACAACGTCTGCGACATTGCCTCCCTATCCACCCTGTCATACGCCTTTTCCAAGCCCATAAATGCCACAAAAACCTCCTTACCCTTTTCTAAATACTGTTCACCTATATGTTTCACTGTAAACACTTGGTCTACACACCCCCTACCCTTCCTAAAGCCTCCTTGTTCATCTGCTATCCTACTCTCCATCTTACTCTTAATTCTTTCAATAATAACTCTACCATACACTTTACCAGGTATACTAAACAGACTTCTTTCTTTCCTTCAACACAACGGCTGTTTCTCCTTTTACATTTTGTAATATATATAGGAGAAGGGGTTACTAGCCTCTTGCTCCCGACATTTTAGTCGCCTCTTACGACACACATGGCTTACGGAGGAAGAATTCTGTCCCACTTCCACATGGAGAGAGGAAATAAGAACAAGAACTAGTAAGAAAACAGAAGAAAACCCAGAGGGGTGTGTATATATATGCTTGTACATGAATGTGTAGTGTGACCTAAGTGTAAGTAGAAGTAGCAAGATGTACCTGAAATCTTGCATGTTTATGAGAAAGAAAAAAAGACACCAACAATCCTACCATCATGTAAAACAATTACAGGCTTTCGTTTTACACTCACTTGGCAGGACAGTAGTACCTCCCTGGGCGGTTGCTGTCTACCAACCTACACCTAGGACTAAACAGACTTATTCCCCTATAATTTTTGCACTATCTTTTGTCCCCTTTGCCTTTATACCTAGGTACCTTACCCTCTTCTTACATTTATTAAATAAAGCACCAACCACTCCAAAACTATATCCCCACCTGCTTTAAACATTTCTATCTTTATCCTATCAATCCCAGCTGCCTTACCCCTTTCATTCTATCCAGCGCCTCACAAACTTCCCCCACACTCACAACTCGCTCCTCCTTGCTCCTACAAGATGTTATTCCTCCTTGCCCTATACATGAAATCACAGCTTCCTATCTTCATAAACATTTAATAATTCCTCAAAATATTCCCTCCATCTTCCTGATACCTCTAACTCTCCATTTAATAACTGTCCTCTCCTTTTAACTGTCAAATCCATTCATTCTCTAGGCTTCCTCAACTTATTAATCTCACTGCAAAACTTTTTCTTATTTTCAAGAAAATTTGTTGGTAACATCTCACCCACTCTCATTTATATATTGTTGCCCAGATGTTTCTCTGGGAAGAACATGGTGTGTGTTTTTTTGAGTTGGGGAGGAGCGGAATTTCCGAAGTTTGTATAATAAATGTTATGTTCATGTTTGGGTCTTCATTTTATGATTTTTTCTTCCTAGACGATATTCACTTTTGTCACTTTGCAGTTTAGCAACTTGTGGGGAAGCATTTGTCTTTATCACTGTAAATTGTTTATTCAGTACTTTATTCTAAGGTGAATTATCTGAGTAAATTTTGAAGAAAATTATAATGTGTTAATAACTTTTGAATTGTTTTTTTAGGATGAGTGTCCACAAGTGCGTGAGAGGTTTGCTATCAAGCTGCACAAGAGTCTGGCTCGAGGGATCCCACACAAGTGCCTACCTCTGGATTTCATGGGCTTCTATTCCTTGGCAGGTCTGGAAACTAACCGACAGTTGAAAGTAGCAGTTAAACAGTTCATGTTGGCAGATATTACCAAGAGAAGAGATTATATCAGATCAATCACAATGTCAGGTGGAAGTAAGTTGATGCTTATTTTTCAAGTAGTGAGGAGTTGCTATCTCTGAATTATCTTCCTGCAAGTGAAATACAGTGGACCCCCGCTATTCGAACACTCCAAAACTCTCCTTCATTCCAGAATGCTGTTCAAGTGCTGTTACCAAATGAATTTATTCCCATAAGGAATGATGTAAGTAGATTAGTCCATTTCAGACCCCCAAAAATACACATATAAAAGCACTTACAAAAATAAACTTACATAAAAGGGTGAGTTTTGGAGTGTTCGAATAGCGGGGTCCACTGTACTTGTTTGACCCCACACCAGTTTCCCAGTTCTCATATAATAATAATTATACATTTTTTTTTTTTTTTTTTTTTCAACAAGTCGGCCGTCTCCCACCGAGGCAGGGTGACCCAGAAAGAAAGAAAATCCCCAAAAAGAAAATACTTTCATCATCATTCAACACTATCACCACACACATACATAATCACTGTCTTTGCAGAGGAGCTCAGATACGACAGCTGAGAATTGTCCTCCCAGCTGTCACTATCCCAGACCCCTTCTTTAAAGTGCAGGCATTGTACTTCCATTTCCAGGACTCAAGTCCAACTAAATCAATTAACTGGTTTCCCTGAATCCCTTCACACAATGTTACCCTGCTCACACTCCAACAGATCGTCATGTCCCCAAAACCATTCGTCTCCATTCACTCCTATCTAACATGCTCCACACATGCTTGCTGGAAGTCCAAGCCCTCGCCCACAATACCTCCTTTACCCCTTCCCTCCAACCTTTTCTAGGACGACCCCTACCCCGCTTCCTTCCCTACAGATTTATACCCTCTCCAAGTCATTCTACTTTGATCCATTCTCTCTAAATGACCAAACCACCTCAACAACCCTCTTCAGCCCTCTGACAAATACTTTTAGTAACTCCACACCTTCTCCTAATTTCCACAATCCGAATTTTCTGCATAATATTTACACCAAAATTGCCCTTAGACAGGACATCTCCACTGCCTCCAGCCTCCTCCTCGCTGCAGCATTTGCAACCCATGCTTCACACCCATATAAGAGTGTTGGTCGACTATCTTCTACATTTCCTCTTTTGCCCCATGGATAACGTTTTTGTCTCCACAGATACCTCAACGCACCACTCACCTTTTTCCTTCATCAATTCT
>WNWK01055010.1:0-11386 GCA_009830355.1 Cherax destructor
TAAATAATTTAAATATTAAAATTCTATAAAACTTATTTTTGCATTTTTGACGATTAAGGATTTTAAGGATTTTCTGAAAACTATTTTTAGATAAATATACCTAGAGTAGCTTCCTAAGAAAATCATAAAATTTGCTTTTTTCCCATAAATTTCAATTGCAGTAGAAATTCATTTAAAAGTGTGAAATCTAAGTATTTTAGCTAAAAATGAGTTTTGCCAGAAAAGCACTCAAACTCTCTAAACGTCGAAATATCATAAAATCGATTTTAGCACATTTTTTGAGCTTTTTAATGTTTCATGTATTTTGAAAATAATATGAAATATTCTATAAAAATATTGATTTTATAGATTTTTAATGGATTTTTAAATATGTAAATAATTAATAATATTCAAAATGCTATAAACTTGATTTTATTGCATTTTTGACGATTTAAGGCATTTAGGATTTTAAAAACTATTTTTTTAGATAAAATCACCTATAGTAAGCTTCCTAAAAGAAAATCATAAAATTTTGCTAACTTTTCCCATAAATTTCAATTGCAGTGAAATTCTATTTAAAAGTTGAAAATCTAGGTATTTTAGCTAAAATGAGTTTGCCAGAAAAGCACTCAAACCGCTCTAAACGTCGAAATATGCAATAAAATACGATTTTAGCCATTTTTCTGAGCTTTTAATGTTTCATGTATTTTTCGAAAATAATATGAAATATTCTATAAAAATATTGATTTTTATAGATTTTTAATGGGATTTTTAAAAATATGAAATAATTATAAATATCAAAATGCTATAAACTTGATTTTATTGCATTTTGACGATTTAAGGCATTTTCAAGATTTTCTGAAAACTATTTTTAGATAAAATCCACCATGAGTAAGCTTCTAAAGAAAATCATAAAATTTGCTAACTTTTCCCATAAATTTCAATTGCAGTAGAAATTCTATTTAAAGTTTGAAAATCTAGTATTTTAGCTAAAAATGAGTTTTGCCAGAAAAGCACTCAAACCGCTCTAAACGTCGAAATATGCAATAAAATACATTTTAGCACATTTTTCTGAGTTTTTAATGTTTCATGTATTTTTGAAAATAATATGAAATATTCTATAAAAATATTGATTTTTATAGATTTTTAATGGGATTTTTTAAAATATGTAAATAATTATAAATATTCAAAATGCTATAAAACTTGATTTATTGCATTTTCATTTAAGCATTTTAGATTTGAAAACTAATTTTTAGATAATCACCTATGAGTAAGTTCCAAAAAAATCATAAAATTTTGTTACTTTATAAATTTCAATTGATAGAAATTCTATTTAAAAGTTTGAAAATCTAAGTATTTAGCAAAAATGAGTTTTGCCGAAAGCACTCAAACCCTCTAAAACGTCGAAATATGCAATAAAATCATTTTAGCACATTTTTTGACTTTTTAATGTTTCATTATTTTTGAAAATAATATGAAATATTAAAAATATTGATTTTTATAGATTTTAATGGGATTTTTAAAATATGTAAATAATTAATAAATATTCAAAATGCTATAAAACTTGATTTTATTGCATTTTTGACGATTTAAGCATTTCAAGGATTTTCTGAAAACTATTTTTTAGATAAAATCCACCTATGAGTAAGCTTCCTAAAAGAAAATCATAAAATTTTGCTACTTTTCCCATAAATTTCAATTGCAGTAGAAATTTATTTAAAAGTGTGATAATCTAAGTATTTTAGCTAAAAATGAGTTTTGCCAGAAAAGCACTCAAACCGCTCTAAAACGTCGAAATATGCAATAAAATACGATTTTAGCACATTTTTCTGAGCTTTTTAATGTTTCATGTATTTTGAAAATAATATGAAATATTATAAAAATATTGATTTTTATAGATTTTTAATGGATTTTTAAAAATATGTAAATAATTAATAAATATTCAAAATGCTATAAACTTGATTTTATTGCATTTTGACGATTTAAGCATTTTCAAGTTTTTGAAAACTATTTTTTTAGATAAAATATACCTATGAGTAAGCTTCCTAAAGAAAATCATAAAATTTTGCTAACTTTTCCCATAAATTTCAATTGCTAGAATTTATTTAAAAGTTGAAAATCTAGTATTTTAGCTAAAAATGGTTTGCCAGAAAAGCCTCAAACCTCTAAAACGTCAAATTGCAATAAATACGATTTTAGCACATTTTTCGAGCTTTTTAATGTTTCATGTATTTTTCGAAAATAATATGAAATATTCTATAAAAATATTGATTTTTATAGATTTTTAATGGGATTTTTAAAAATATGAAATAATAATAATATTCAAATGCTATAAAACTTGATTTATTGCATTTTGACGATTTAAGGCATTTTAAGGATTTTCTGAAACTATTTTTAGATAAAATAACTATGAGTAAGCTTCCTAAAGAAAATCATAAAATTTTGCTAACTTTTCCCATAAATTTCAATTGCAGTAGAAATTCTATTTAAAAGTTTGAAAATCTAGTATTTTAGCTAAAAATGAGTTTTGCCAGAAAGCACTCAAACCGCTCTAAATCGTCGAAATATGCAATAAAATACGATTTAGCACATTTTTCTGAGCTTTTTAATGTTTCATGTATTTTTGAAAATAATATGAAATATTCTATAAAAATATTGATTTTTTAGATTTTTAATGATTTTTAAAAATATGTAAATAATTATAAATATTAAAAATGCTATAAAACTTGATTTTATTGCATTTTTGACGATTTAAGGCATTTTGAAGGATTTTCTGAAAACTATTTTTTAGATAAAATCCACCTATGAGTAAGCTTCCTAAAAGAAAATCATAAAATTTTGCTAACTTTTCCCATAAATTTCAATTGCAGTAGAAATTCTTTTTAAAAGTTTGAAAATCTACATATTTTAGCTAAAAAATGAGTTTTGCAAGAAAAGCACTCAAACCGCTCTAAATCGTCGAAATATGCAATAAAATACATTTAGCACATTTTTATGATTTTTATATTTCATGTATTTTTTGAAAATAATATGAAATATTCTATAAAAATATTGATTTTTATAGATTTTTAATGGGATTTTTTTTAAAATATGTAAATAATTAATAAATATTAAAAAATGCTATAAAACTTGATTTTATTGCATTTTTTGACGATTTAAAGCATTTTCAAGGATTTTCAGAAAAACTATATTTTTTAGATAAAATGCTTACTTTTCCCATAAATTTCAATAGCAGTAGAAATTCTATTTAAAAGTGTGATAATCTAAGTATTTTACCAAAAAATGAGTTTTGCCAGAAAAGCACTCAAACCGCTCTAAAACGTCGAAATATGCAATAAAATACGATTTTAGCACATTTTTCAGAGCTTTTTAATGTTTCATGTATTTTTCGAAAATAATATGAAATACTCTATAAAAATATTGATTTTTATAGATTTTTAATGGGATTTTTAAAAATATGTAAATAATTAATAAATATTAAAAAATGCTATAAAACTTGATTTTATTGCATTTTTTGACGATTTAAGGCATTTTCAAGGATTTTCTGAAAAACTATATTTTTTAGATAAAATCCACCTATGAGTAAGCTTCCTAAAAGAAAATCATAAAATTTTGCTTACTTTTCCCATAAATTTCAATTGCAGTAGAAATTCTATTTAAAAGTGTGATAATCTAAGTATTTTAGCTAAAAAATGAGTTTTGCCAGAAAAGCACTCAAACCGCTCTAAACGTCGAAATATGCAATAAAATACCATTTTAGCACATTTTTGTAGCTTTTATGTTTCATGTATTTTTGAAAATAATATGAAATATTCTATAAAATATTGATTTTTATAGATTTTAATGGATTTTTTAAATATGTAAATAATTAATAAATATTCAAAATGCTATAAAACTTGATTTTATTGCATTTTTGACGATTTAAGATTTTCAAGGATTTTCTGAAAAACTATATTTTTTAGATAAAATCCACCTATGAGTAAGGTTCCCAAAAGAAAATCATAAAATTTTGCTACTTTTCCCATAAATTTCAATTGCAGTAGAAATTCTATTTAAAAGTTTGAAAAATCTAGGTATTTTAGCTAAAAATGATTTTTGCCAGAAAAGCACTCAAACCGCTCTAAACGTCGAAATATGCAATAAAATACGATTTAGCACATTTTTCTGAGCTTTTTAATGTTTCATGTATTTTTCAAAAATAATATGAAATACTCTATAAAAAATTGATTTTTATAGATTTTTAATGGGATTTTTAAAAATATGTAAATAATTAATAAATATTAAAATGCTATAAAACTTGATTTTATTGCATTTTTTGACGATTTAATGATTTTCAAGGATTTTCTGAAAAACTATTTTTTAGATAAATCCACCTATGAGTAAGCTTCCTAAAAGAAAATCATAAAATTTTGCTAACTTTTCCCATAAATTTCAATTGCAGTAGAAATTTATTTAAAAGTTTGAAAATCTAGTATTTTAGCTAAAAAATGAGTTTTGCCAGAAAAGCACTCAAACCGCTCTAAAACGTCGAATATGCATAAAATGCAATTTTAGCCATTTTTCTGAGCTTTTTAATGTTTCATGTATTTTGAAAATAATATGAAATATTCATAAATTAATATTGATTTTTATAGATTTTTAATGGGATTTTTAAAAATATGTAAATAATTTATAAATATTCAAAAATGCTATAAAACGTTGATTTTATTGCATTTTTTGACGATTTAAGGCATTTTCAAGGATTTTCTGAAAACTATATTTTTATAAAATCATTGAGTAATCTAAAAAATCATAAAATTTTTACTTTTCCCATAAATTTCAATTGCAGTAGAAATTCTATTTAAAAGTGTGATAATCTAAGTATTTTAGCTAAAAATGAGTTTGCCAGAAAAGCACTCAAACCGCTCTAAACGTGAAATATGCAATAAAATACGATTTTAGCACATTTTCTGAGCTTTTTAATGTTTCATGTATTTTTCAAATATATGAAATATTTAAAAATATTGATTTTTATAGATTTTAATGGGATTTTTAAAAATATGTAAATAATTAATAAATATTCAAAAATGCTATAAAACTTGATTTATTGCATTTTTGACGATTAAGGCATTTCAAGATTTTCTGAAAAACTATTTTTAGATAAAATCCACCTATGAGTAAGCTTCCTAAAAGAAAATCATAAAATTTTGCTTACTTTTCCATAAATTTCAATTGCAGTAGAAATTTATTTAAAAGTTGATAATCTAAGTATTTTAGCTAAAAATGAGTTTTGCCAGAAAAGCACTCAAACCGCTCTAAAACGTCGAAATAGCAATAAAATACGATTTTAGCACATTTTTCTGAGCTTTTTAATGTTTCATGTATTTTCGAAAATAATATGAAATATTCTATAAAAATATTGATTTTTATAGATTTTTAATGATTTTTAAAATATGTAAATAATTAATAAATATTCAAAATGCTATAAAACTTGATTTTATTGCATTTTTGACGATTTAAGGCATTTTCAAGGATTTTCTGAAAACTATTTTTTAGATAAAAAATCACTATGAGTAAGCTTCCTAAAGAAAATCATAAAATTTGCTAACTTTTCCATAAATTTCAATTGCAGTGAAATTCTATTTAAAAGTTTGAAAATCTAAGTATTTTAGCTAAAAATGAGTTTTGCAGAAAAGCACTCAAACCGCTCTAAAACGTCGAAATATGCAATAAAATACATTTTAGCCATTTTTCTGAGCTTTTAATGTTTCATGTATTTTTCGAAAATAATATGAAATATTCTATAAAAATATTGATTTTATAGATTTTTAATGGGATTTTTAAAATATGTAAATAATTATAAATATTCAAAATGCTATAAAACTTGATTTTATTGCATTTTTGACGATTTAAGGCATTTTCAAGGATTTTCTGAAAACTATTTTTTAGATAAAATCCACCTATGAGTAAGCTTCTAAAAGAAAATCATAAAATTTTGCTAACTTTTCCCATAAATTTCAATTGCAGTAGAAATTCTATTTAAAAGTTTGAAAATCTAGTATTTAGCTAAAAATGAGTTTTGCCAAAAACACTCAAACCGCTCTAAAACGTCGAAATATGCAATAAAATACGATTTTAGCCATTTTTCTGAGCTTTTAATGTTTCATGTATTTTTGAAAATAATATGAAATATTATAAATAATATTGATTTTTATAGATTTTAATGGATTTTTAAAAATATGTAAATAATTAATAAATATTCAAAATGCTATAAAACTTATTTTATTGCATTTTTGACGATTTAAGGCATTTTCAAGGTTTTCTGAAAAACTATTTTTTTAGATAAAATATACCTATGAGTAAGCTTCCTAAAGAAATCATAAAATTTTGCTAACTTTTCCATAAATTTCAATTGCAAAAACTATATTTTTTGATAAATTCACGATTAAGCTTTCAAGATTATCATAAAATTTTTTTTCCCATAAATTTCAATTGCAGTAAAATTCTATTAAAGTTTGAAATCTAAGTTTTAGCTAAAAATGAGTTTGCAGAAAACTAAACCGTCTAAATGCAAAATATCATAAAATACGATTTTACACTTTTCTGAATTTATGTTTCATGTATTTTGAAAATATTATGAAATTTATAAATATTGATTTTTATAGATTTTTAATGATTTTTTAAAATATTAAATATTAAAAATATTAAAAATTATTAAAATTATTATAAATTGATTTTAAGCATTTTAAGATTTTCAAAACATTTTAAGTAAAATCCTATTTTTAAAAAAATCATAAATAGCTTCCTTAATCCATAAATTTCAATTCAAAATTATTTAAGTGAAATTATATTTAAAAATTGATTTAGATTAAGCTAAAAGTTAAACTCAGAATATCAATAAATCAATTTAGCAAATTTTTGCTTTAATTTTCATGTATTTTTTGAAAATATATGAAATATTCAAAAATATATTGATTTTATAGATTTTTAATGGGATTTTTAAAATATGTAAATAATTAAAATATTAAAAATGCTATAAAACTATTTATTGCATTTTTGACGATTTAAGGCATTTTAAGGATTTTCTGAAAAACTATTTTTAAATAAAATCACTATGAGTAAGCTTCTAAGAAAATCATAAAATTTGCTAACTTTTCCCATAAATTTCAATTCAGTAGAAATTCTATTTAAAAGTTTGAAAATCTAGTATTTTAGCTAAAAAATGAGTTTTCAGAAAGCACTCAAACGCTCTAAATCGTCGAAATATTAATAAAATACATTTATAAATTTTATGATATTTTTAGTTTCATGTTTTTGAAAAATAATATGAATATTTATAAAATATTATTTTTATAGATTTTTAATTGAATTTTTAAAATATGTAAATAATTAATAATATTCAAAATGCTATAACGATTTTATGCATTTTTGACATTTAAAAGCATTTCAAGGATTTTCTGAAAATATTTTTAGATAAAATACCTAGATAAGCTTCTAAAGCAAAATCATAAAATTTTGCTATTTTCCCATAAATTTCATTGCGTAAATTCTATTTAAAATTGAAATCAGTATTTAGCTAAAAATGAGTTTTGAAAAACACTCAAACCCCAAAACGTCGAAATATCATAAATTTCAATTTGAATTTCATGTATTTAAAATATAAAATAAAAAATATTGATTTATAGATTTTATGATTTAAAAAAAATATAAATTTAAAATATTTTTTTGCATTTGTAAACATTTCAAGTTTTCTGAAACTATTTGATAATACGAACTTCAAAAATAAAATTCACTTTTCCCAAATTTCAATTGTAATTTATTTAAGTTGAATCTAGTATTTTAGTAAATGGTTTGAAGCACTCAAACCTCTAAAACGTCGAAATATGCAATAATACATTGCATTTTTAGTTTATTTTATGTATTTAAATAAAATATTAATATGATTTAGTTTAATGATTTAAATATAAATATTAATAATATTAAAATGCTATACTTTTATAGGATTTAAGTTTCTAAACTATTTTAGATAAAATACTATGAACTTAAAAATCATAAAATTTGCTAACTTTTAATTTCAATTGCAGTAGAAATTCTATTTAAGTTGAAATCTAAATAGTTACACATTTTTCTTACTTTAATGTTTATTTTTAATATAAAATCATAAATTATTTTATGTTTAATGATTTAATAATTAAAATATTATAACTGTTTTGCATTGACGTAGGAAAGTTCTGAATATTTTAGATAAAATCCCATATACTTCAAAAATAAAATTTTACTTTTCATAAATTTAATATGAAATTTAGTTTAATAATTTTTAAAATATTAAATAATATAAATATTAAAATCTTAACTTGATTTTATTGCATTTTTGACGATTAAGGCATTTTCAAGGATTTTCTGAAAACTATTTTTAGATAAAATCACCTATGAGTAAGCTTCCTAAAAGAAAATCATAAAATTTTGCTACTTTTCCATAAATTTCAATTGCAGTAGAAATTCATTTAAAGTGTGATAATCTAAGTATTTTAGCTAAAAATGAGTTTTGCCAGAAAAGCACTCAAACCGCTCTAAAACGTCGAAATATGCAATAAAATACGATTTTAGCCATTTTTCTGAGCTTTTAATGTTTCATTATTTTGAAAATAATATGAATATTCTATAAAAATATTGATTTTTATAGATTTTAATGGGATTTTTAAAAATATTAAATAATTAATAAATATTCAAAATGCTATAAAACTTATTTTATTGCATTTTGACGATTTAAGCATTTTAAGGATTTTCTGAAAAACTATTTTTTAGATAAAATCACCTATGAGTAACTTCTAAAGAAAATCATAAAATTTTGCTAACTTTCCCATAAATTTCAATTGCAGTAGAAATTCATTTAAAGTTTGAAAATCTAGTATTTTAGCTAAAAATGAGTTTTGCCAGAAAAGCACTCAAACCGCTCTAAAACGTCGAAATATGCAATAAAATACGATTTTAGCACATTTTTTGAGCTTTTTAATGTTTCATGTATTTTGAAAATAATATGAAATATTCTATAAAATATTGATTTTTATAGATTTTTAATGGGATTTTTAAAAATATGTAAATAATTAATAAATATTCAAAAATGCTATAAACTTGATTTTATTGCATTTTTTGACGATTAAGGCATTTTAAGGATTTTCTGAAAACTATTTTTTAGATAAAATCCCCCTATGAGTGAGCTTCCTAAACAAAATCATAAAATTATGCTAACTTTTCCCATAAATTTTAATTGCAGTAGAAATTCTATTTAAAAGTTTGAAAATCTAGGTATTTTAGCTAAAAAATTAGTTTTGCCAGAGAAGCACTCAAACCGCTCTAAATCGTCGAAATATGCAATAAAATACCATTTTAGCACATTTTTATGATATTTTTTATGTTTCATGTATTTTTTGAAAAATAATATGAAATATTATATAATAATATTTTTTTTAGATTTTTAATTGAATTTTTAAAAATATGTAAATAATTAATAAATATTCAAAAATGCTATACAACTTGATTTTATTGCATTTTTTGACGATTTAAGGCATTTTTAAGGATTTTCTGAAAAACTATATTTTTTAGATAAAATCCACCTATGAGTAAGCTTCCTAAAAGAAAATCATAAAATTTTGCTCATTTTTCCCATAAATTTCAATTGCAGTAGAAAAGCACTCAAACCGCTCTAAAACGTCGAAATATGCAATAAAATACGATTTTAGCACATTTTTCTGAGCTTTTTAATGTTTCATGTATTTTTCGAAAATAATATGAAATATTCTATAAAAATATTGATTTTTATAGATTTTTAATGGGATTTTTTAAAAATATGTAAATAATTTATAAATATTCAAAAATGCTATAAAACGTTCTTTGCATTTTTGACGATTTAAGGCATTTTCAAGGATTTTCTGAAAAACTTTTTTTAGATAAAATATACCTATGAGTAAGCTTCCTAAAAGAAAATCATAAAATTTTGCTTACTTTTCCCATAAATTTCAATTGCAATAGAAATTCTATTTAAAAGTTTGAAAATATACGTATTTTAGCTAAAAAATGAGTTTTGCAAGAAAAGCACTCAAACCGCTCTAAATCGTCGAAATATGCAATAAAATACCATTTTAGCACATTGTTATGATATTTTTTATAATTCATGTATTTTTTGAAAAATAATATGAAATATTCTATAAAAATATTGATTTTTATAGATTTTTAATGGGATTTTTTTAAAAATATGTAAGTAATTTATAAATATTAAAAGCTATAAAACGTCCTTTATTGCATTTTTGACGATTTAAGGCATTTTCAAGGATTTTCAGAAAAACTATATTTTTTAGATAAAATCCACCTATGAGTAAGCTTCCTAAAAGAAAATCATAAAATTTGCTTACTTTTCCCATAAATTTCAATTGCAGTAGAAATTTATTTAAAAGTGTGATAATCTACTATTTTAGCTAAAATGAGTTTTGCCAGAAAAGCACTCAAACGCTTAAAACGCCGAAATATCAATAAAATACGATTTTAGCACATTTTTCTGAGCTTTAATGTTTCATGTATTTTCGAAAATAATATGAAATACTCTATAAAAATATTGATTTTTATAGATTTTTAATAGATTTTTTAAAATATGTAAATAATTAATAAATATTCAAAATGCTATAAAACTGATTTATTGCATTTTTGACGATTTAAGGGATTTTCAAGGATTTTCTGAAAACTATTTTTTAGATAAATACTAATGAGTAAGCTTTCCTAAAAGAAAATCATAAAATTTTGCTAACTTTTCCCATAAATTTCAATTGCAGTAGAAATTCTATTTAAAAGTTTGAAAATCTACGTATTTTAGCTAAAAATGAGTTTTGCACAGAAAAGCACTCAAACTGCTCTAAACGTCGAAATATGCAATAAAATATGATTTTAGTACATTTTTCTGTGCTTTTAATGTTTCATGTATTTTCGAAAATAATATGAAATATCTTTAAACATATTGATTTTTATAGATTTTTAATGGGATTTTTTAAAAATATGTAAATATTTAATAAATATTAAAAAATGCTATAAAACTTGATCATTTTGCATTTTTTGACGATTTAAGGCATTTTCAAGGATTTTCTGAAAAACTATTTTTTTTTAGATAAAATCCACCTATGAGTAAGCTTCCTAAAAGAAAATCATGTAATTTACAATCTTTCCTAAATTTCAATTGCAGTAGAAATTCTATTTAAAAGTTTGAAAATCTACGTATTTTAGCTAAAAAATGAGTTTAGCCAGAAATGCACTCAAACCGCTCTAAAACGTCGAAATATGCAATAAAATTCGATTTTAGCACATTTTTCTGAGCTTTTTAATGTTTCCCATGTATTTTCGAACATAATATGAAATATTCTATAAAAATATTGATTTTTATAGA
>WNWK01055011.1:0-11386 GCA_009830355.1 Cherax destructor
TCAACCCTAAGTAGTGCAGATCCGGGAAACCCCGTGCCTCCCCTACCCTTCATGCCAGTAAACCAGCAATCGGGAAAACCCCCCAAATCCACCGACCCCCTGGCGGACAAAGAAGGGGGCCCGGGTTTCCGCCAAAATACCCCCTTTGGCCCACCCCCCCGGAACCCAAAAAGGTGGCCTAGAGATAACCCGTCGCCCGAAAGACCCCAAGGCCCCCCCGGGAGACTGGAGAGGGAGAGACATCCCGGGCGATCCAGATTCCGGCAAACACACCATTACCAAGAACCTCAACGGAATGGAAAAACCCACTGTCCCTTTCCCCCTACCTGGAACTAAATGCCTGTGGAGAGAAGCCCCCGGGGAAAAAGGGGAAAGGGGAAATAAGGGAGGGATGAGGAGGAGGGGGGGAAAGGGGAAAAGGGAGGAGGGGGAAGATGGGAAAAGGGAGGGGGGGGGGGGAAAGGTTTCTGAAAAAAAAAAGGGCCCAATTCCTCGAGGGGTTTTTGCACAAGATTAAAAGAGGCTGCAACCCCAGAATCCCCCAAAAGCCAAGTGTCATCAGAAAAGCAACTGTGACAACTCCCATTTTGTATTTGATTATTTATCTTAACCCCATACCTCTTGCCAAGACCCTTGCATTCACTTCTCTTACAACCCCATCTATAAATATATTGAACAACCATGGTGACATCACACTGGGAAATAGTCCCCCCTCTCTCCACCACTTAACCTGAACCTTACTATCCTATAAAAACTTTTCATTTCTTTCAATAACCTACCTCCTATTCCATACACCTGCAACATCTGCCACATTGCCCCCTATCCACCCTATCATCCCCTTTTTCCAAACCCATAAATATCCACAAAACCTCTTTCCCCTTTTCCCAAATACTGTTCACCTATATGTTTCAATGTAAACACTTGGTCTACACACCCCCCCAAAAGCCCCCTTGTTCATCTGCTATCCTGCCCCCGTTTTATTTAATTCTTTCAATAATAACTCAAAATAATTTACCAGGTACTCTCACATGTCTTGAACACTATGTGCTTCCTATTAATTTTTGCACTCTTTTTACCCCCTTTCCCTTTTATACAAGACTATACCCTCTCGCCAACCCCTAGGTACCTTACCCTCCATTCTTTTTAAATAATAGCACCAACCACCCAAAACTATACCCCCACCTGTTTTTAACATTTTTCTTTATCCCATCAACCCTACAGCCTTACCCTTTCATTCTCCCCTCCCTTAAAACTTTTGGTCCCCACCCCTCGGGGTTTTTCCTCCTTGCCCATAAAAATCACCCCTATCTTCATCCTTTAAAAACCCAAAATACCCTCCATCTTAAAACCTCTAACTCTCCTTTTAATAACTCTCCTCCCTATTTTTAACTTCAAACCCTTTTTGTTCCTAGGCTTCCTAACATTAACCCATCCAAATTTTTTCTTATTTTCAAAAAAAATTTGTTGAAAACCACCCACCCTCATTTTCTCTAAAACATTGTTTTACATTTTTAACCTCTTTTTTCACCATTCCTTCCCTCCTTGTCCCTTTACTTTGAAAAAACCTCTCATATGTAATTTTTTCCCCACTACTCTTTTTCATCATCTTTCCCACCATAAACATCTCAGCCTCCATTCAAGTGCAGGAACTAATGCTAGCTCAGTCACCTCTGGGGTCCGATTGGACTTGCAACACGCTGAGATTTTAAAATGTATCCATAGATTTTTACAGAATTTTTTTGTTAAAAACCCAGAAATAAATTATTGACATTGTAGCCATTTTTGCAAAAAGTATGAATAGGATTGTCATGATGTTTGTACACGTTATGAAATGATGGCTCTACAACCACCCAAGGATTTCCATATCTTTTCTTTTTTGTTTTTATTATTTTTTTCCCAAAAAAATCATGACTTAACTTTTTTATAATAAATCTGCTGACATTTTCGCAAAAATGCATTGGGTCAAAAAAAGCCTTTATCTTTATCGATGTTAATAGAGATTGTACATTGTATCAATTTTGTAGAAATGGGAAAGTTGGGACCCTAAAATTTGGCAAAATTTTTTTCTATCTAATTTAAAAAAAAAGTCATAACAAAGACAGTGTAAAGGTTTTTGTAAGCTGTAAAAATCACTGTGAAAATCTTATTGAAATTAGACTAAAATAAAAAAAAGGTGAATTTGTTTGCCCCCCTTTAAAATTAATTAAAAAGCTTGGTAAAAATTATAGTAGACAATTTATTTTGCATAAGGAACGTAATGCAATTTATTAAATCAGATCAAACAAATTAAAAAAATTTTGTTTTATTTTGGGGTAGTAGGGGGTTTTTTCAGCAGATTTTTTGAATTGGGGTACAGGCAGGGTTTCTTTGGCAATCACAGGTAATAAATTTCCCAAATTTTGGGCCTTTAATGTGCATTGATTTTTTAAATAGTGTTAGATGGCAGGGGAACATGAAGAGTGATCTGTGTCTAGTTTATGGTCATTTTCCTTTTAAGGTTGGAAAGGGAAGTTTGAGAAATAGGTTAATATTTGAGTTTAGTGTTCTATGTATGTTGGGCACAGAAAAAAAGTATGGATGTCTTGTATGATGAGAAATTTTAGATTTTGAAATTGGGGGTATTTTTCTGGGTGGGAATTTGTTTCATTCTAACTGCTGTCTTTTGTTGTGTTATTAATGGTCTGAGATGAGTTACTGATGTTGAGCCCCTGGCAGATTCCATAGGTGAGGTAGGGGTAAATGAGTGAGGTACAGGGGAAGGAGAGCTTTTAACACAGACTGTATCTGGATAGTATTCCACCTTGGGGGAAATTTCAAAAAGTTGTATATGTGTCAAAGAACCACTTCAGTTGGATTCAAAAACTTTCCCCCTTTTTTTACATGGGACCCGACTTATGTTAATTACATTTTCAGCTCTGTTTCCCCAAAATGAATAAATAGGTTTACAATATTGGGGTTTGGGTTTGTCATCATCCAGGTAGATATTTTCTGCAATTCAGCATTTGTGTTGGCTAGTATGCTGGGCTTGGGTGGGGAAAACGTATGTAGTTTGCAAATGGGATTTTGAAGTTGAGATGCATTTTAGGGTTTTTTAAATGAGAAAAAAAGGGGCCAAAAACACTTCCCTGGGGCACCAACTGTAATATTTGGCGGGGAGAGCTAGCCCCATTTTGTACACATATTGGCTTCTGTTGCTAAGGTATGATTTTTGGTAGTTGAGGGGGGCCCTTTATACCATAGGGGATAATTTTTTTAAAAGATCAAGGCCAACTGTATCAAAAGCTTTTCGAAAACAATTGATTTAATGGGTTTCTTTTTTTGAGAGCGGGGATATTATTTTTAGCATGTGAAAAAGCATCATTTGTGTTTTTTTTGGACTGAATTCCACTGACATTGGTTGAGTATGTTGTGGGAGATGAGGTAGGAATGATCTGCCTATGAATTAATTTTCAAAAATTTTGGGGAGAAGGGGTAAGTTAGACATTGGCCCAAATTATTCGGGTCTGTTTGATTCCTATGTATGGGGGTAACCCCCGCATTTTTTTAAATTTATGGGGAAGGGCAGGATTCTATGGATTTGTTAAAGAGTGTTGCAAAAATTTGGGAAGAACTTGAGAAGCTTTTTTTTATATAAAAAGGGGGTAAGTTATTTAGATCTCTTTTTTTTTTAATGTGTTTTAAACCCCAGACTTCTGTTGGGTTGGTCGGGAATAAGAAAGGGATTCGGGGGGTCCAGGAGGTAGTCGTTAGGTGGAGTGTTTGAACGGGTTTTTCTTGCCAGCTTTTTTTCCCATGGTGGAGAAGAAATCATTGAGTTTTTGCTGTTTATGGTGGGAGTAGGTAGTAGGGGTTTATCTGGTTTTGTTTGTTTGATTGTTCGTTACTGGATATCTTCTTAGTTCCCAAAATTTCAGATATTTTCGGGCTTTTTTTATCACCTTTTTAAATTATGTACGTAATCTGTTCTGATAATACAATTTTTTTTACCTTTGATCGGCTGGTTGGGTTTGATGGAAGTTTTGTTTGGTTTTTTTGTTAACACTGTTTTTAAAATATTTAAAAATTTAAATGCTGGGGGGACCCGGGACTGTTTTTTCTCTTAGCGGTCTTTTTTTTTTTAATGCTATTAAGGGTATGGGTCTTTTAGGAAAATTATTTAATACGTCAGTATCTGATAGGGCTTAAAATAAATTTTTTAGGGGAAAAGTAATATTCACTTTTTCCCCCTTTTTTTCTTATTCTTATATTTTTATTTTACTATTTTATTTCAAAACGGAGGGTAAGTAGGGGGTGGTGGTAAAATGAGGGTTGAACATGTAACATCTGGGGGATCTTTCGAGACGTTTGCCATCCCGTGGCTTTATCAATACATACCCTTAAGGGTAGTTAACACCCCTTGGGTTGGTGTTAACTACCACTAACTCATCCATTGGGTATATACTTCCACTGGGGAATCCCGCCACCAGTGACTATGCCCTTGTCCTACCCCTCCCCCTCAGCTGACGCCTTATGGCCGCCTCCCTTTCCTGTTCTTCAGAATCTCTAAAATCGTGCTCTTCCCCCAACTCCAAGCCTCAGGGACTGATTACCCCATCTTTTTATATAGTTTCTGTCTTCAAGTTTTGTCCTAGAATTTGTATTTATAAAGCCACTGGGTGGCGAAACGTCTACAATAAAGATACCCAGATTTGCACATGTGTCTAATTTTCATCTTGTTGGTATTGTAGACCAATTATGAACGTAATGAGAGGTGATTTGCAGTCACCAGTGACCCCCACATTACCTCTGCTCCTGTCCTCCTACCTACACCCCCCTCCTACCTCCCACCTCCTCCTACCTACACCTTTTCCTACCTACACCTCCACCTACACCTCTCCTACCTCACCTCCCCCTACCTACACCTCTCTCCTACACCTCTCCTACCTACACCCCCTCCTACCTACACCTCCCCCACCTACACCTCTCCTACCTACCTTACCCACCTCTCCTCCCCTACACCTCTCCTACCTACACCTCTCCCTGCCCTACCCACCTCTCCTCCTGCCTACACCTCTCCTACCTACACCTCTCCCTACCACCCCCTCTCCTACCTCCACCTCTCCTACCTACACCTCTCCTACCTCACCTCTCCCTACCTACACCTCTCCTACCTACACCCTCCTCCTACACCTCTCCCTACCTCCCTAACCCTCTCCTACCTACCTCTCCTCCTACACCTCTCCTACCTACAGCCTTCCTGCCTACTCCCATATTCCCCAATTATTCATTCTTTCCATTACCCCCCATATGACATGGTGTCTAAGTGGTGGTGGTTCTTATTATTTTTATATGAACCAGTCCCATGTGCCTTTTGACTGCTCGGTTATGCTACCATTTTTGTGTGTGTAAAGATCAAGTAAATATCTGTGATATTATAAACCATGTGACTAAGCTGACCCTTTTGAATGTGGGTCGGTAATTTGTGGGGTTGTAATATTATATTTGGTGGAGTTTTGTTTGGTTTGGATAAATGGTGGGAAGTTGTGGGGTGTTTGGGAGAACTTTGGGGATCAATTACTGGCCAAATGAATATTTACAAAAGGGGAAATCCCAGTAACCCAACCTGCCTTGGAAGAATCACCCATTGAAGAGCTGCCTTTCATTGTTATCCATCTGATGTGCCCAGTCACCCAGCTGATGTGCCCAGTTGCTGTATTGCTGCCCTGGTCTGTCATCCATTAGTGGGTATCCCAGCTTCTGTGACCATCATCCACTGGCTGAGTTACCACAGTTGCCAGGGATTGGGGGACGACCTTTTTAATGACCGTGACCTCACCTCACGCACAGCCTGCTACTCCTGATGTCGGCTCTTATGATGCTGCGGTTTTCTGAGGTTTAGGCTGTCTGATGCTGCGATGCTGTAGCCATGCTGTGATGCTGCCTAGCTCAGGGAAGATGGTGGCGTGATGCTGCAGTGGGGTATGAGGATTGTGTCTGGTGTGCCTGGACACCAGGCACAAGGGTCATCAGCACAGCAGGGTGGGCAGGATGCAGGGAGAATGGGTTGCAAGGAGAGAGGTGATTAGTAGGGTATGGGTGCAGCAGGACAGTGGATGGTAAGGATAGCGGGTAGCAAGATATCAGGTAGAAGGGACTGAGGGAAGTGCTTGAGGCATAATCTTCAGAGTTTTTAAATAAGTCAGTTGCTGTCAAAAAGTCAATGAGAGAGTCAGGATTAAAGGAGGGACCATCAGCAAGAAGGGGAAAGGGAAAGAAAAGGGCAGCAGAGCGAAGACGACATTGGAGGTAAATCTCGTGCTTGTAGATAGAGTAGGCAGTCCAACAGAATATGATGAACAGATACTGGAACCTGACAATGCTCACAGAGGGGGGACAGGAGCCCTCCATGAGATACCCGTGAGTAAGACGAGGTGGCCGATGTGAAGACGGGAAGTGTAGTCTCCCAACCTCGACATTGGTGACAAGAAGAAAGGGCCCGAAACCTATGCTCGGTTTAATAGAACCAAAATTTTACGAAGAACTAGGGGGGGGTGTATCAAATTTTAACCCCCTTTTAAAAAACACTAAGGGGGCTGAAACGACCACAAAGGGGCACGGGGATGGCCCAAAAAAAGGCCACAAGAATGGCCCCAATTCAGCCGTAAATATGATAGCTTTAGGGAAAGGGAAATGCCTTAGCACGATGCTTCCGGAAACACTGTTGTGCCCCCTTCGCCGTCAATGACTTTGAACCATCGATTCCTGCGTGGCATGGAATGAGAATGGAAGTGGTCTAGAAAAGGAAGGGCCGCCGTAGGAGTTGGGGCCTGCTTTCCCAAAGGCATGGGGAAAAAGAACAGACACGGACCCCAGGAACTTCCCAAGGGTAGGGAAGGAGATACCACATGAACAAAAGGGTGGTAGAAAAAGGGGGAAGACAAAGTAAATTAGACGAAAAAAAAAGGGACGAAGTAAACGGGCGATGAACAAAAAAAAGGGCATCTACTAACATCTGTGACAATCCTATACATAGGATTGGGGAATCATGAGAGTCAACATAATTGCGAAGGTAATGTGCACCCGACGATCGTACAAAGATGGAATGTTCGCTTCTACATGAGGCTCTAAAGGGAAAGGGAAAGCACTAAGGCATAAACACAATCCTGGTGATGGATGGGATTAAGGGGGGGAAAATTAGCAGGGAGGCCGCTGAATATATCGGGCCCAATAATCATGTTTCGATAAATTGGGCTGAATGCAGGCAAAGGAGAGTTCAAAGATCAGCCCCATAAAAGATGTGGGTTTTGGAGGCCAGCCGGCTATGACAAGTTTTTCAGGGGGTAATGTGAGGTTCCAGGACAATCAAGGGCCCAAAAAGGCCCGAGAAACCTGACTGTATACATTCGGGAAAACCCAGGGGCCCGGCCCAAAACCCCGATCCCCAAGAAGGTGACGAACCAGCACCTGAAAAGAGGTACGGGGGTATTGGAAGTGCCCGAAGAGTGGTCCATTAACAGGTAGGGTCAGAACTGGGTGCGGTACCCGGGAAAAGGGGCCCGGGGTAGTAGGTTCACTTTTGGGGGTTTTTTCCCTGGTTGGGACTTCTTTCTTTTTTTTTAAAAAAAAAAAAAAATAAAAAAAAAAGAAAAAAAAAGAAAAAGGGGTGAAACGTGGGGGGAATAGCTCCTGGGGGGAATGAAAAGAAAATCCCCCTCTCGGCCCAAGAGGACTTCATCACCCAAAGTAGCGCAGAATGCTGCATGGAACCCGTGCCATACCCTACCCTTCATGCCAGTAAACCAGCAATCCAGGATAGCAACCTCACATCCACCCCAGCCACCTCGGCGGACAAAAGAGAGGCGGCCGGATACCGCCACAAGCTACCTCCTTCGGCCACCACCCCTGGAATCCGGGGGCCTCCCCGAATACACCCATCGCCCGAAAAATACCCAAAGCCACCCCCAGAAGGAAAACCGGAGGGATCAAAGGGCATCCCCAGGCGATCCAGATTCCCCGGCAAACCACACCCCCCCCAAAACCGCAACCTAGGAACCAGAATGCCTACGAGTGAAGCTCACAGAGTAAAAATGGGGGGGAATAAAGGGGGGAATGGGGGGGAGGAGGAGGAGGAAAGGAAAAAGGGGGGGATGGGGAAGATGGGATAGGGGAGGGAGGATTGGGGGTAATTAGGTTCGATCTGAGGAAGAAGACCAAGAGGTCCAATTCCTCAGACTGATAAACCCTTTACCTCATCAAAAGGGCCCCCCTTTAAAAAGGATCTATTATGAAAGAGCTGCCATCCTCAGAGATGTGGAAGGACCCAGCCGTGGGGATGGACTCCAGCTGCTGGGACCAGCGTGCTGCCATGGGTGGTATAGGAAAATATGCTGCCATGCTGGCCAACCTGTACGACCAGTATGGGAATGTCCCCGCAAGCCATGAGACAATTATGTGTGAGATATTCCCAGCCTACTTTGACTGGCCAGAAGTGTTAGTGTTACCTGTGTAGAATAAGGTGACATTGAAACAGTCCCAAATGATTATGGCTTTCCTTGTTTTATGAGGCCAGTGAATTCTAGCAGTGGCATAGGATAATGGCGGGTCTTACCTGCGTGCTTGCCCTATCTCGATTTTCAGATGTTGAAGTGTGTTGTGAAGTGTGTTGAAAATGCGACGTTGGTGGTCGTAAAATGGTCCCGTTGCAGTTACTTGAAAGAATGCAACCTGATGGAGCAGTTTTTCCCTGCCAAAAGCCTAGAGGGGGTTGGCCCAATGGTTAACATGCGAGGGTGACTAGTACTGGCTAGTGCATTTCTAGTAAAATAAGGAAGGCACTGGAGCCAGATATTTAGTTTTTAAAGGGGAAATGGCGGGTAAAGGGAAACTTTGCACCAGAGAGCAATTGTTAGTTAGTTTAATATCTTTATTATGCACCCCATACCTATCCTGTGGGCGGTAGTCAAAAGATTACAGAGGTACATAATGGGTCCAGGGACTGGGCCCAAAGTTTGATAGCTGAACAAGGTACAAGGTAATGAACCCCACAAGTTTCAAGGTGAATCATGTAAGTAAGTAAATTTACTTACTTACATTCATAGGGTTACAATCATGAACAAATTATAAAGTAATGAGCAATTCCCCACGTCCCACCCAGTCACACTTTTGAGTTATCGGTGCAAATATTAATTGTTGGGTCAACAACACACACACACACACCCCGTCAACTCCATATTAAAGAAAAGGAATAGGATATCAAGTACTTTTGTAACAAGTAAATTGGTAATTTCTAGTAAAAAAGGGCGGCGGACAGGTGAAGCATAGAATACATTAACTGGTAGATCAGGTGTGAGTCAGGTCAGGCCAGGTAGAGGAGCACTGTGGACAATGTGTCACCGCAGACTCCACATACACACTCATACCCCATCAAAATTTTCCCCTTACTTTTCCACATAATAAACCCCACACATATATTTCCCCCCCACACACACACATACAGGCTCACACACCCCTCTTTACCCCTGCCCCCTCCCCCACCTCTCCCCACTCCCTTCCCTGATCCCCCTCTCTAACCCTCCTTCTCCCCCTCCCCCTCTCCCATTCTCTCTCCACCTCTGCTTCTCCCTCTCCTCTCTCTCCCCACATTCCCCCTCCCCACCTTCTCTTCCATTTCCCCACTTCCCCAGTTTCTCCTCTCCCCCCCTCCCCCCCAAAAAAACCTCAGGCAATAAACCCAAAACAACCTCACAGAAATCCAAATTTTTTCCCCTGTGGCATTTAAAAAAAAAGGGGTGCCAGAGAGCAGGACGGAAAACTGGGGACTGGAGGATAGTCTGCGAAAAGGGAAAATAGGATAGCAGAGCTCATGAAAAGGGAACAGGTGTGGAAGAAAGCTAAAGGAGCTTAGCGTGAAAATGGATGAGGAAGGAAAAATTAAAATGGAGGAGGATACCTGCAGAAAGGGAAGTGGGAGAAGCAAGTCCCCCAGAGGCTAAGATCGAGATTAAAAGAAAGGGAAAGAAAATTTTTAAACAGCCTAAGAACTAAAAAAACATGTGGGCTGGTATCAAAAATTCTACCTCGTCACAAATAAGGGGGCTGTAAAAATGGGGTGAAACTGTATGCAAGGCCCCATCAGACCATCATGGAGCCGGGAAAAGGGGGGATCACATTAGGAACAATCGAGGGAGTGTAAAAAGGGGGGCTAAGCTGTAAAAACCTAACCCGACCGGGAGTGCACAGGGAAAGTTAAAAAGGGAAAAAGACAGGCCACTAGGCCAAGGGGTAACAGACAGTGAAGAGGGAAAAGAAAAGCTGCAATGGAGGCAACTAAATCGGAACCCCGGGTTACGTAGGGGTAGGCAGTGGGAGGGAAAAAAAAAACAGATCAGTCTTTGTTTATAAGCTCCCCCAAGCTAAAAAGGGGAAAATTAAAGCAAAAGACAAGGAGAGAAAAAAAGATTGAAAGCATCCCTGGCAATAGAAGAACATGACCCAGCTGGCAAATTTTCTGAGAAATGGGGGTTTTCAAAAAGGGAAAAATCCCCCAGTTAAAGTGATTTTTAAAGGGAGGGGAATTTTGGTTCGAAACAAGATCCTGCAGGAAAGCAAGAATAGGGATATGTCAGATCCGGAGGGGGTTTCTAAAACCCCGACAGATCGGGAAAATGAAAAAGGGGACAAATAAAAAAAAGGGGGAAAAAGAGATGGACAGGGAACCCAGATTCAGGAGGAAACTCAAATACAATCACCACAGATGTCCCCCCAAACCCGGACAACCCCATTATTATTATTATAATCAAATAGAAGCGCTAAACCACAGGGGTTATACAGCGCTCGGGTTTTGTAGGATGCAGGGGGGGTGAGTTGTAAGAGGGGGTGGACGATTGTTGGGGGATGGGTGCTAGATGATGGTGGGTAGTGCAGGGGAGGAGGGTAGCAAGAGATCGAGGTAGAAGGGACTGAGGGGGGGTGCTAGAGGGGATAATCTTCAGGTTTGTGTAGGTGTTTCTGTCAAAAAATCAACAAGAGAGTCAGGATTAAAGGAGGGGCCATCTGCAAGAAGGGAAAGGGAAAAAAAAAGGGGCCCTAGAGCGAGACGTCATTGAAATTTAAAATTTTGGTGCTCGTTGATAGAGTGGGCAGTCCAACAGGAAAATGTCGAACAGACACTGGAACCCCGACAATGCTCCCCAGAAAAGGGGGGGGGGGGGGCCCCTCCATGAAACCCCGTGAGTAAGGCCAGGGGGCCAATGCGAGAAAGGGAGAGAGTGATCTCCCAACCCCCGGCATTTTGGGGGCAAGAAGAAGGCTATTACAAATAAAGAAGCATTTGTAAATTTTAAAAAAATGTTTGGGATACTGGTAACTATCAGCTTTTCAAATTTTTTATTATTATTAATATAAAAAC
>WNWK01055012.1:0-11386 GCA_009830355.1 Cherax destructor
GCATGGGCATGCTTTATTCCTTTTTTCGGGTATTTGGGTCAGGGTGATGCAGATAAATGAGGTCAAGTTTGGGGGCCCCCCAAAAAAAATCATTTAGGCTTTTTTCAGTCTGGTTAGGGCTCCAAAACTGAGTCTTTGGGACTTAAGTAACTACCTTTCCCTGTCATCTGTGTGGCCCTTCCGTTTGGGGCCCAATACTGGTTGTTGTTCTCATTTTGATTTTGCAAAAAAAAAGAAAATTTTTTTTTCTTTTTCATTTTGGCTTTTAGTTTTCCCCCCGCATTTCTTGATTCCTTTAAGATTCCTTTAGTTTTAATTCGATGTTTGCTATTTCTCTGACAGTGTCTCTTCGTATTTCAGATATAGGGCCTCTTGAGGCTCCGTTTTTTTTTGCCTTCGCCTGTAAAAGACCCCCTTTTTCTAGTTTGCATCTTCCTTTTTCCTTGGGGAATTTGCCTTGGCAAACCTCAATGCCAAGAGTTAATTTGTTAGACAGGTTAGGATCCTGATTTTTGGGCTTTTCCCAGTTTTATCATTTGGATTGGGTTTTTACTTGGTCCACCCTTTTTTTTTGTTTTGGGTTTTGAATTTGGAAAAGGGTTTTCGGGCTGATCATTTTTTGTTGATCGGGGGCCCCCCACTAATGTCAACCTCATTATGTTGTGATCTGAGTATATTTTTTTGATAGATGTTTTATCAGATCATCATTAAGAAGATGAGGTCCATTTTTCTAATCTTGGGGCCTATATTTGCTGGTTTAAGGTTTTGCAGAGTTTAAAAAAGTTCATGTGTGTGCGAGTTTTCATCTGAGCTGCCCCCGTGTTATTTTTACCACATTGTTTGCAATGTTCCCCATTTTAGGTGCCTTGGGGTTAAATTTCCCCCCGGGCAAGATGTTGGGGGAGGAGGGGGAAATTTTTCCCAGACAGTGGTAAATTTTTTTAGAAGCTGTTCCTGGAATTTTGGGACGTGCATCCGGGGGGTTTGTATAAAACCACGATGACTACTTTTTTATTCTCGATCTTTATTGTTCTTCAACTCATCATTTAGGCATTTAGAGTTCTGAACATAAAGTGACTCTGGATATACACAACCCCCTTTTTTCCTGTTCACTCTGTCACACCTGTATAGGTTGTACCCCCGGGTCCATATTTCATTGTCCAAGGGTTTTTTGGGTCTCTGTGAAACCGAAAAATAGCATTCGACTCTGTAAGCAGTCCACAATGAAGGTATCTTGTTGTTTTTGCTGGCTTTAGACCCTTTTATTTCGAAGATGAATGCGTTGGATTGGTGGATTGGTGGTATGGGGGGGTTTTTTTTTCCGAAAATTTGGGGTTTTTAAACAAACTAGTGATAACAAACTTTATGGCATTATTATATAAGAATTGGAAAGTGAATTTTTAAAAAAACAGCATTTTTGGTCTCACAGTGCATAAAAAGTTTTTAAAAAAAAAAAATTAAAAAATCGATAAGAAAAAAAAAAAAAAAAAAAAAACTATTCCGGGGCCAACCAGAAGTCGCCGTGTTGCTGTCATCGGTTCTTTTGGGGGCCCAAATTGAAGCCTCCATATCCCACGATTGATCAAAAAATTTTTTTTGTTTAGCTATTTAGTTTAAAAAAAAACTTTATTTTTTAGATAAAAATTTTTTTTTTCCAATTTTTTTTCGCCCCCGGGGAACATTTTTTAAAAGGCCTGTCGCCCCCAAAGGGTTAATTTTTATTTTTTTTTTTTGGGGAAATATTTCTTCAGTTTTCGTTGAATTCGGTTTTCCAGATTTTCGGAAAAGGCAATTAAAAACGGAGGTTCCACTGTAGGGGAGAAGGGCTGATTGTGGTACGTAGTAACGTATCTTGGAGAGGACCCCCCAAACCCTTTTGGATTTTTTTTTTGTTGTGTTTGGGAAAAAGGGGTTGAAAGGTTGATGTCAAAGTGTAGGCCCCCCGGTGCCTCATTATGTTTAAAAAATCTTAAAAATTTAAGTTCAGCTGGGCAACACTTGTTCTGTTCCAAAAAAAAATATAGAAGGTTTTGTCAGTATTAAATTTTAAGTTTATTAAGGAAAACAACCAGGTCCATATTTTTTTTAGTTCTATAGAACAAAATTTTCGAATGAGGGGAAAAAATTTGGGGGGGGATGACACAAGTGTCGCCCCCAAAGAGGAAAAGGTTAAAGTTGTTTTTATACATTAGGAAGATCAATGATGTATTAAGGAAGAGCATGGAACCATGGACACTTCCCTGTGGTACTCCAGTATCCCCTGGCCCTTTTTATGAGGTTTTTTCCCTTAATGGAAAAAATTTTTGCCCCGGGTTGTAAGGTAGGATTTGAAATACAGTATGTAAGTGCGAGGTCTCTTATGCCATAATGATCAAGTTTGTGGAGTAGGATGCTGTGGTCTACTGTATAAAAACTTTCCTTAGGTCAATAGGGGGCCCCCAATGGATATTCATTTTTCCAGTGCTGTGTAAAGCAGGCAGTTTACAATTCGAGCTTTTGTTTTTTTCCCGAAGCCATTTTTAAAGGGGTTGAGGATGTTTGTGCTTTAAAAAAGGGAAAATAATTCTTGTTCACCCGTTTCTCAAATTTGGATAGAAAGGGGGTTTTTTATTTGTTTTAGTTGTTTACATCTGTGGGGCCCCCCCTTTTTTGAAAAACCCCTTTCTATCTTAATTTGTGTAAAAAGGGGGCTAGTTTCTAGTGATTTGTTAAAAAAGTAATGAAATAGCAGACAAAAAAGGGCATGAGCCATTTTTTTGATAATAATGGTGGGACTTGAGTCAGATTTCCTGATTTTTTTTTAAAAACTTAATATTCGTGGTGACTTCTGTGGGAATTTTTGGGGAAACCCACCTAAGAATTAAAGTGGGGGACACCCGGTTTTTTTTAAAATTTGACCCCCATGGTTGAAAAAAGTCATTTATCTTTTTAACTGTATCAATGGCCCCAGTTTTTCCCTTTGTTGGGGAATATCCTTTTTTTTCAGTTTGGGGGGTGCCGAATCGGGGGGGGTGTCTTCCAGGTCTTTTTTTTCTCCTCTTGTTTGGTTTAATCTTTGGGGAAAAAAACAATTGTTTTTGCCTTTCTTATTAGTTTTGGGGACTGATGTGTAGTTTTTTAATAATATCTTTGTGTTTAAAACCAAAAAATATTCCACACGGGGTAGGGTCAACAGGGTGGTGGAGGGGATGTATGTCGGGGGATAATTTAAATTGTTGTGTTAGACATGATATAAGATTAGAAACAGCGGACACAGAATCTGTTTGGCTACAGTTTCTCGAGGGTCGTGAAAATTAATTTTGGGTGTGATTCAGGCCCCCAAGTCTGGATAGGGAGTGCAGTAAGCTGCTATGGGACGAAATTCATAAAGCGTCTAGATATGAAAATGTTGTTAATGGGAGATTTTAACTTTAGACAAATTGATTGGAAAATGAGACAGGTAATCTCGAGTCTAGTGACTTTCTTGATACGGTTCAGGATTGTTTTTAAAACAGTTTGTGACAGAACCAACTAGAGGTAGCAACTTGCTTGATTTGGTTCTTGCCAACAAAGAATCACTAATTAATTCTTGAGGTTAATGAAAGCTTGGGAAAGCGATCACAAATCACTTAGCTTTAATATATCATGGAATTACCCAGGTAACTGCAATCAAGTCTCTGTTCCAGACTTTCCGTGTTTGCACTTCATGGGGCGAAATACCTAGGTGGGCTAAGTGGGATGACCTGACTATGGGTCAGGTAGGTGGTTTTGGTTGCCAATATGACGTTTTTTTCAGAGCGTAGTTCTAGCTGCCCAACAACCTTTGTTCCAAGTAGGAAATTAGATCTAACAAAAATGATCCTAAATGGATGAACAATAGATTAAAACATCTTTCAAAAGAGAGGCATATATAGGCGTATCAAAAGGGGATGGACAGATAAGAAATCAATATTTTAAATTTAAAAGAGAGAAATAAAAAAAGGAATAAGAAAAGCAAAAGGGATTATGAGGCTAAGGTCGCAAGGGATTGGGAAGACAACCCAAAGGTTCTTTCAGGTATACAGAAGTAAGATTAGGGACAAGATAGGCCCACTTAAGAGTAACTCAGGACAAATCACGGACAGTGATAAGGATATGGGGAAATTTTCAATACTTACTTCCTCTCAGTTTTTACTCAGGAAGATACTAGCGGAATTCCAGAAATAATAAATTATGTAGAACTGGAAGATAATAGACTATGCCGATTGGGGTAACAGTGACATGGTCCTCAGACAAATAGAGAAATTAAAACCTAACAAATCCCCAGGCCCTGATGAACTGTTTGCAAGAGTTTTAAAGGAATGTAAAGAGGAACTTAGCAAACCTTTGGCAAATCTTTTCAATATATCACTACAAACTGGCATGATGCCAGACAAGTGGAAAAGGGCAAATATAATACCTATTTACAAGGCAGGTGACAGGTCCTTAGCTTCGAACTATAGACCAATAAGCCTTACCTCCATAGTTGGTAAATTTATGGAATCAATAATTGCAGAGGCAATTCGTAGCCATCTTGAAAAGCATAAATTGATTAATGAATCTCAACACGGTTTTACTAAGGGGCGTTCCTGTCTTACGAATTTACTAACTTTTTCCACTAAGGTGTTTGAGGAGGTAGATCATGGTAATGAATATGATATTGTGTATATGGACTTCAGTAAGGCTTTCGATAAAGTTCCACATCAGAGGCTACTGAGGAAACTTAAGGCACACGGAATAGGAGGAGAAATGTTTTCCTGGGTAGAGGCATGGTTGACAAATAGGCGGCAGAGAGTTTGCATTAATGGAGAGAAATCAGAATGGGGGCGCGTCTCAAGCGGTGTTCCACAGGGTCAGTTTTGGGCCCCCTCTTGTTTACAATTTACATAAATGACATAGATGAGGGAATAAATAGTAACATAAGTAAATTTGCTGATGACACCAAAATAGGTCGTCCAATTCATTCAAATGAGGACATTAGAGCACTCCAGGATGATTTGAATAGACTGATGCAGTGGTCGGAGAAGTGGCAGATGCAGTTTAATGTAAACAAATGCAAAGTTCTAAATGTTGGGCAGGACAATAACCATGCCACATATAAGCTGAATAATGTGATCTTATTACTTGTGATTGCGAGAAGGATTTAGGAGTTCTGGTTGTAGTAATCTGAAGCCAAGACAACAGTGCATAAGTGTTCGCAATAAAGCTAACAGAATCCTTGGCTTCATATCAAGAAGTATAAATAATAGAAGTCCTCAGGTTGTTCTGCCCAAATCTATATATCTTTGGTTAGGCCTCATTTAGATTATGCTGCACAGTTCTGGTCACCGTATTACAGAATGGATATAATTGCACTGGAAAACTACAAAGGAGGATGACAAAGTTGATCCCATGTATCAGAAATCTTCCCTATGAGGATGACTGAGGGCCCTGAATCTGCACTCTCTAGAAAGGCGTAGAATTAGGGGTATTTGATTGAGGTGTAAAATGGAAAACAGGAATAAATAAAGGGATGTAAATAGCGTGTAAAATATCCAGCCAAGACAGGACTGCAGCAATGGTTTCAAGTTGGAAAAGTTCAGATTCAGGAAGGATATAGGAAAGCACTGGTTTGGTAATAGAGTTGTGGATGGGGTGGAACAAACTCCCGAGTACCGTCATGATGCTAAGACGTTGTGTAGTTTTAAAAATAGGTTAGATAAATACATGGGTGGGTGTGGATGGGTGTGAATTTGGACCTGACTAGCTTGTATTACCAGGTCAGTAGCTGTACTAATTCCTTAAGTGGAAGTGACCTGACCAGGTGGTCGGCTGACCAGGTGGTCAACTAGACAATTATATGAGTGGGTGCGGTTGGGGTGAGTTGGTCCTGACTAGCCTGTGCTAGGTCAGATGCAGTGTTCCCTCCTTAAGTGAATGTAACCTGACCTGGCTGGGTCGGGGCTTAGCCGTTGGAGATTTGGACCTGCCTCCATGGGCCAGTAGGCCTGCTGCAGTGTTCCTTCTTTCTTATGTTCTTATGTTCTTATATATATATATATATATATATATATATATATATATATATATATATATATATATATATATATATATATATATATATATATATATATATATATATATATATATATATATAAAATATATAAGCATGTATATATACATATACATATGCTATAAGATCAAGTAAACAGGTGATATCACAATATGCATTAACAACCATTTTGAAAAACTACTGAATTTCCAAGCACTTTCTTTACTTTTGACATTATCAAGGAACTATAAAAATAAAAGGTTAACAGGAAGGCATATAAGGACGCGACTACACGTCGCTGCCACCCACAACAACACTTGACATTTTATGATGTAGGTAGTCAGTGATCCGTGAAACACAGCATATATTTTACTCAAAAACTTGTCTAAGGTACATTAGACAAATATATATATATATATATATATATATATATATATATATATATATATATATATATATATATATATATATATATATATATATATATATATATATATATATATATATATATAAAAAACTATATATATATCATAGTTCCTTGATAATGGAGTATCACGAAAGCGCTTGGAATTCCTCTATTTTTTCATAGTGGTTGTCTTGCATATTTTGATATCACCTGTTTACTGTATCTTTTTGCATATATATATATATATATATATATATATATATATATTATATATATATATATATATATATATGTCGTGCCGATTAGGTAAAACTGGTCAATTAGCAAGAACTCTATTTAAAATTAAGTCCTTTCTAAAATTTTATCTTATACGTTTAAAGATATATTTTTTTCATTTAAGTTAATGTAAAAATTTATAATTTTGTACCAAGAGAAACTTTGAAAACCTACCTAACCTTATTACAACAAGCGCAATATAATTTAGCCAAACCTAACAAAATATATTTTAGATACGTTAACATTAATTTAATAATAAACAAACACAATGAAATATATTTTTTTCGTTAGGTTCAGAATGATTTTGGCGAAATTATTGCATACACAAATTTTCACTTGTCTTATATGGCAAGATGAGCGTTGCTATTTAAGCCAAAATCGCGAGTTTTACCTAATCGGCACGACATATATATATATATATATATAATATATAATATATAATATATAATATAATATATGCGATCCAGAGGGAAAATGCCTGCAGCGTTCTGGGCACGCGGTCCACTGCCGGGGAGCTGGACGAAGTATTTGACATGTAGCTCTGAGTTGTTTTCTATGTTGTTTTACTTACTATTGTATTCTTGTCAATGTATTTTGTCTTGAAATAAAGTTTATATATAAAAGATGGGGTGGTAGGTAAGTGGAATATTCAAATGGCTTCAGAAAGAAATCTAAATAATCTTCCTTGAAGACTTTTTATCCACTTCTCCGAGGCTATGGGTCCCACAATTTACACCAGAGGTGGACCCCATTCTATATATATATATATATATATATATATATATATATATATATATATATATATATATATATATATATATATATATATATATATATATATATATATATAAACATTCTCTACGTCCACAGCAGGACTCGAACCTATAAACTCTGTGTCAGAGTAACCAGTACTTTACCACGGAGTTAGACCGGCGTCCCAGTTTCGTGGTAAAGTAAATGTTTGCATATAATTTCGCCTCTTTTCGAATTAATAAGCATATAAACCATACCACGTGTGGGGTTCGAACCCGCGGTCGGGAGTCTCAAAACTCCAGACCGCGTAAGTCACTGGGCCAGCTAGTGTCAATAAGATTCATCCAACTAGGTATATTTCTACACCATAGGAAGGCTAGCATAGGCACCACTGTGTCCACAAATGCAAGTTTTTACAGACGAATCTCCCGCTAGCATGGCCGTGACGAACTCTAGCTCAAGTCCCCCTTTAAAGCCGTCAACATGACTCACGAAATCGTAATAAGAACATAAGAACATAAGAATGGAGGAACACTGCAGAAGGCCTACTGGCCCATACAAGGCAAGTCCATATCAAACCACCATACCTAAGAATTTATTCCGTACTCACACACCAATCAAACCCAGCCCCTCCCACTCATATATTTGTCCAATCTCTCCTTAAAGCCACCCAAGGTCCTAGCCTCTATCACAGTACTGGAAGATTGTTCCACGCATCTTCAACTCTGTTCGAAAACCAGTACTTGCCTATGTCCTTTCTAAATCTAAATTTATCCAATTTAAATCCGTTATTTCTGGTTCTTACTTGGTTCAATATCCTCAGTATTTTATTAATATCTCCTTTGTTTATGCCCATCATCCACTTGTACACCTCGATGATATCTCCCCTCATTCTACGTCTCTCCGAGAGTGGAGATTCAACCTCTAAGTCTATCTTCATACGGGGGATAATGACACGTTGCAAACAAACCATACCACGGGTTCGTCACGGCCATGATAGCAGGATATTCTTCAGTAAAAACTTGCATTTGTGGACACAGTGGTGCCTATGCTAACCTTCCTATGGTGTAGAAAATACCTAGTTGGATGAATCTTATTGAAGCTAGCTGGCCCAGTGGCTTACGCTACGATCTGGGTTTTGAGACTCTCTCACCGCGGGTTCGAACCCCACCCGTGGTATGGTTTGTTGCAATCGTGTCATCATTTTGTGAGTCATTTGTTTATATATATATATATATATATATATATATATATATATATATATATATATATATATATATATATATATATATATATATATATATATATATATTAGTAATCAAAGAAACTGATTTCCGTAGACGCAAGTGCCTTGAATCAGCACTTATCGCTGTTTCTAACACAATTAAACAAAATAAAGGCAGTCACCATCTCTGAAGTCTTGGCAAGAATCCTCCTGAAAACAGTAAACCCTACCCATCACATAGTCTCTCCTGCTAATACTACACAAAGCGCATCGTGATGTGGAACACTGCTACAGGCTTTCTCTTTTCCAACCTACTACAGAAATATTTGTCTAACCTGTTTAATACTACCCAAGTAATTGTTTTTAACATAAGAACATAAGAAAGGAGGAACACTGCAGCAGGCCTGTTGGCCCATACTAGGCAAGTCCTTCACAATCCGTCCCACTAACAGAATATTTGCTCAACCCAATTTTCAATGCTACCCAAGAAATAAGCGTTGATAATTCCATTCACTCATGTGCAGTCCCACTAAATCCAATCCCTCTCTCCATGAATTTATCCAATCTAAATTTGAAACTACCAAGGTCTTAGTCATAACTGAGACTGTTCACTCATCAACTACCCTAGTTTCAACCAATACTTTCCTAGTCCTTTCTAAATCTAAACTTATCTAACTTGAATCCAATTGGGGCTCTCTTGAGAGAATCCTAAGACCTTATTTATATCCCTTTAATACCCATTTTCCACTTGTATACCTCGGATCTTCTTCTCATTCTAGTCTTACAAGTGAATGTATTTAAGGGTCTTCAACTTTCTTCATACGGAAGATTTTAATGCTATTATTAATTTGTCATTCTACGCTGAATGTTTTCCTACAATTAATGTCCATTTCTGTAATGAATAAATTCATTAGAAAACATTCAGCGAAATGACTAAATTAATACATGCAATAGAAATCTTCCTTACGAAAAGATTGAAGACCCATTCACGTAAGAGTAAATGAAATGATGGGTATAAAGGTGAAAATGGAACAAGGGATTAAATAAGGTTTGAGGATATCCCCAAAGAAAACCCCAAAATGGATTCAAGAGATACGTTTAGTTTAGAAACGATATAGGAAAGTATTGGTTTGAAAGGGGTTGATGAGTACCTGCTAGAAGGTTGTGAGGGTAGTTAATTTAGGTTGGATAAATTCATGAGTGAGAGGGGTTGGACACAGCAACACCTTGGGATCTTGATACAAACGAATTCTTCAACACTTGTCCAACCTTTGGACGAAGACCTACTTCGACTAGTGGATGGTACCACTATGACCCTGCTGCTTCGCCTCACCTGACTACAGTATATAAGCTACCTCTACGGACATATGCTTTACTTTCTACAAGATTGATGGACTAAACACATCGACTCCAGGCCGAGGGACTGATTACCTCAAACTCCTCCTCTTTTTACACCTTTCTACTTTGTATTGGACTGATGAAGCCACTGTGTGGCGAAACGTTTCCTCAATAAAGATACCCAAGTGTTGCATATGTGTCTAATTTATAACTTGTCGGTTTTCTGAACCATTCATCTATATTCTACCTATCTTCGTGTCGTCGGCGAATTTGCTCATATCACTAGTAATTCCCTCGTCAAGGTCATTGATATATATTATAAATAACAACAGGCCTAATACTGATCCCTGTGGAACACCACTTGTTACAAGTCCCCATTCGGATTTAACCCCATTGATGCACACTCTCTGCTTCCTATTGGTGAGCCATGACTCGATCCATGACAGCACTTTTCCCTCAATGCCATGAGCTGCCACTTTCTTTAACAGTCTCTGGTGTGGTACTCTATCAAAAGCCTTACTATAGTCTAAATAAACAATATCGAATTCTTTATCGTGATCAACAGCCTCAAAAGCTTTACTGAAGAAGGTTAATAAATTAGATAGGCAGGAACGGCCCTCGTGAATCCATGTTGAGTATCATTAATCAAATTATGGTTATCTAGATGGCTTCAATAATATCAGCTATAATTGACTCTAGTAATTTGCCTACAATTGACGTCAGGCTTATTGGGCGGTAATTTGACGGTAGTGACTTGTCCCCTGCTTTAAAAATAGGAATTACATTAGCCATCTTCCACATATCAGACACTACACCTGTTTGAAGAGATAAATTTAAAATGTTAGATAATGGTTCACAGAGTTCCATTTTGCATTCCTTAAGAACCCTTGCAAAAAACTCATCAGGACCCGGCGATTTATTTTGTTTCAGTCGGTATAGTTGTTTCATAAAACCCTTTTGCTAGTGACTGTGATATTACATAATTTATCTTCTTCTGGGCCTCTGTAAAAAATAATTACTGGGATATTATTAGTGTCTTCCTGTGTGAAAACCGAGAGAAAATAATTATTAAAAATAGAGCACATATCATTCTCCTTGTCAGTAAGATGCCCAGAGTTATTTTTAAGGGGACCTATCTAATCTCTAACTTTTGTTCTATAAACCTGAAAAACTTTTTAGTTTTTGAATCCCTACAACTTTAATTTCATAGTCCCTTTACTTTCTTATCCCCTTTTAACGTCCCTCTTAATGTCAGTATACTGATTTATAAGTGACCTCACCTCTTTTTATGCGCCTATAAATTCCTTTCTTCTGCCCTAAAAGATATTTGAGCCTATTATTCATCCATTTTGGGTCATTT
>WNWK01055013.1:0-11386 GCA_009830355.1 Cherax destructor
TATGTAATGGATAAAGATACCCAGATGTTGCACATGTGTTTAATTCATCAGATAATACCCTAGTGTTGCGCACGTTTTATTCATCACTGATATGCTTGCAGTGGGCACAACAAGGGAACACTGCATCAACTTTCGTGGCCCCAGACTATTCAACATCTTACCACAAGATATCAGAAACACCGCTGGAAAAAGTGTAGAAGTCTTCAAGCGGAAACTATCTTCACCAGGTGCCAGATCAACCAGGTTGTGATGGATATCTAGGGCTGCAGGCCATCAGAAGAGCCCTGGCCCATGGCCGGGCTCCGTGAGCAGAAAAACCCCTCGGAACTCATCAAAGGTACACCGGTAACACCAACAACTCCTGTGTTGTTTAGACTTCGTAACGCGACTTCACAGCGCGCTGAGTGCCTCAGGATGAACATAATTACCAGTAAAAGAAACAGGAAGCAAAGAAGCCTGGAATCGTCGCTCATATATACCACGGTTATCGTCACCGTGAACCTGGGACAAGTCCAGTTGACACAACTCGTTCCACAATGCTTCTCGGCGCACACCGACTTCCTGACGTTACGTGGTTCGCATCCCACGACTCCTCGTCGCGTGTTCTCCCGACATGCTTACCACGTATTCTCTATAGACTTAAAAACAAAAGTCCTGGTCTCCCAGCCTAATGTTGACAAGTTTCCATTGGTTAGTTCGTGGAGTTTAAAGCCTATCAACCACAGGAGGGTCATTAAGGCTGCATGCTGCTTGTTCAATGCCACTCAAGAATACTTTAATACCCAAAATATGGATTAAAATAAAGTATCGGAGTATATACACTGAGAGACATGCACCTCTCTGTGTATATATCTATTCTGTCATAGTGTCTTAATGAGCTTGTCGGTTTTCCAAACTCTTCCCATTATTCTTATTATTCTAATTATTATTCTTATTATTATTATTATTATTATTATTATTATTATTATTATTATTATTATTATTATTATTATTATTATTATTATTATTATTATTAGGCAGGGGATGACGAGTGCCAGGGGATGACGAGTACCAGGGGATGACGAGTGCCAGGGGATGACGAGTACCAGGGGATGACGAGTGCCAGGGGATGACGAGTGCCAGGGGATGACGAGTGGCAGGGGATGACGATAAGATTTGTTGCATTACTAAATGAAAGCAGTTAAATTACCGTAGAAATTTAGGCTGTGGTTCTGTGTCAACAGTGGAATTCCATGTGTGGAGTTGCCATGGGTCAAGTTTAATTTGGAAAATTAAATCAGGCCGCGTCTGTGAAAAAAAAAATGTTTACACACCGAATTGTAAAATGAGGAAATGAAATGAGGAAATGAACATAACGTAACAATACCAACTTTTGTTAATTAAAAGTATAA
Organism: Cherax destructor; assembly: GCA_009830355.1. Classification (NCBI taxonomy): domain Eukaryota; kingdom Metazoa; phylum Arthropoda; class Malacostraca; order Decapoda; family Parastacidae; genus Cherax; species Cherax destructor. Next base: position 1,392 of record WNWK01055013.1, read on the forward strand.
ATGGAAATGCCAGAGTGTATCGGTTTTATTTCAAATGGAAGAATTTAAAAATATGTGAACACGCGGCAGTAAAAAATATAAACTAAAACAATAAATAAAACTTATTAACGGGTTTAGGAATAGAAATAATCATAAATTTAAAAGGAGTAATGTACACAAAAAAGTCTTTTTTTTAAGACGTGATCCAAATAATTAGATATGCCTTCTTCCTTTTCCGGATTAAGCCTGATTTAGCTTCCCATGCCCGGGCACTGCATGGATCCTTCCTGTCTGACACTTCCCCATTAATACAGTAAGTAAAATACACATGACTTGAGTCATGGGGGCATAATGTCTGTTGTGTTTTAGTCCTTAAACATCGGTCTTCTACTGGCTTACAAGCCAGGCTTTCCACCCCCCATACAAAACACATTATTACCACACATTGAATTCAAGGAGGCTGAATTCAATGATCAATTGATTAATATCAGGTTTAAGGTCTATCGAATACACGAGGGTCATTAAGGCTGCATTTAACTTGTTCAAACGTAGACAAAGACAATTAGTCGTCAGACTGTGGAATAACTACAGTTACTTCTGGCATTTTAACATATTCACAGAGGATGATCATATCAAATGCGAAGTATATTGTCATCCTTACGGTCACTTTCTTGAATTCTGTGAATACTTCAGTCCCCCAACCCCCTTAGAGACATACATATGTATGTCTCTAAGGTTAAAGTTTAAACAAAATCGCATCCACATCACATCCTTCACCTGACTAGTATTGCAGTAAAGTTTTTGGCTGCTTGGGATCTAATGCCACCCAACGACAGCACCAACCTTGGTGGCTCAACCAACACATGTTTCCTCCAAAGATGATAAAAATAATAATAATAATAATAATAATAATAATAATAATAATAATAATAATAATAATAATAATAATAATAATAATAATAATAATAATAATAATAATTAATAATAATAAAAAACAAGTTGCAGAATTGTGCCATTTTATTCTTCAATAATAATATTATTAATGATAAAAAGTAATACGAAATTGCAGTTTTTAATAAGCAACAAGTGAGAGTTTAGTCCATTGCCAAAAAGGTCTGGAGTACAGTGGCTAGAAGCTAGACATTTATATTATATAAATCCCATGTACTACCACTCAAAGTTCCAGCTCTCAAGGAAGTCGAGGTTCCATCTCTCATGGTACTGGATCACATCCCCAGTTGCAGCTTTTAAAATTTCACTTCATTTGTTCCGTTGTTATTCTTCCCATAAAAATCGTATTTCGTATATTCGGTTTATAAAAAATGATAAGAAAACTGCGTTTAGTCCGTATCTTCAGTTTTCTACTGCTACTTTATCTGGTGGAGACGACGTGGTTAGTAACGGCGCTGTGGCTTATCACGGAGGCCATCATCACCCTCGGCGCCCTAGCTTGCCCAGCTTGCCTAGCTTGCCCAGCTTGCCCAGCTTGCCCAGCTTGCCCAGCTTGCTCAGCTTTGCCAGCTTCTCGAGAAGCTCGCGAAGCTTCTCGACATTGGCCAGTTCGAGGAGCTGGCCAAGGTCGAGAAGCTTCTCGACCTTGGCCAGCTCGAGAAGCTGGACGAGCTGGACTTATTCTATATCACCGAGGTCTCCGAGTCCACTTCCCTAGGTGACAGGTATATACCTGTCACAGGTTCATCGAGTGAAGAGCCTGGCAGGAACCGGCGCTAATGGAGACCCGAGACCTCCCAGCGTGAGAGGAGGCCCGACGCCGCACAGCGTGAGAGGGAGACCCGAGACCTCCCAGCGTGAGAGGAGGCCCGACGCCGCCCAGCGTGAGAGGAGACCAGAGACCTCCCAGCGTGAGAGGAGGCCAGAGACCTCCCAGCGTGAGAGGAGACCAGAGACCTCCCAGCGTGAGGAGGCCCGACGCCGCACAGCGTGAGAGGGAGACCAGAGACCTCCCAGCGTGAGAGGAGGCCCGACGCCGCACAGCGTGAGAGGGAGACCCGACGCCGCCCAGCGTGAGAGGAGCCCGACGCCGCACAGCGTGAGAGGGAGACCGACGCCGCCCAGCGTGAGGAGGCCCGACGCCCACATAGGGACCAGATTCCCACCAAGGCGTGGCAGAGGCCCTTACGCCGACAGTTTTCAAAATACAGTATTTTCGTTTAGTTAATGTAAAACTTTAAGCCAATTTGGTAGAAGAAGAACCTAGAAATACCATGCTTAATAAGATCAAACCACAAGCGAAAAGTATGCATAATATAGTACTCAGGTGTACTCCTAGTACTGTACATTAAAATACAATTAGTTGTGATTGATGTATAACTAAGTACAAAAATAATATTGTACAAAGTAGACAACTAGATGAACCAGCTTATAGCATAAAGTAAAAAGCAATTAAGCAATTCAGCTAGTGAATACAACTAGGTGAGTACAACTATCTAAGCATACAGTAGGTGAGGAACAATAGACATCAAGTCTACTAAGTACACCATCACAAAACGACCAGCGCTCTCATGCACCACAACGAACCATCAAAGACCAGCACACTATGCACCACAGCGATTATGGCTGAGGTCCTAAAGTGGATGCAACTCTATATGAATCTAGCCTGGGGTTTGCATTACAATGTCTAGGTGTCCAGCCTCAACTCTTCCTAGTCCATGTACTTGTAGGTAATGTGACACACATGTATCATGTCACCATCGTCTACATAACAATTATTATTAGTATTATTATTGTAACGTCATGCACCACAACACAACCACTCACAACAACGACTCAGCACACTCATAACATTCTTCGCTCAATGCTTCTGAATGGCAGTAAATGGTCGAATTTATATTCCCGAAGCCGATAGAGACGTTTTTCTATTAAGTAACGGTTTACAATCACCTATATTAGAATCTTAGCCCTGGCTTTGTCTCTGTTGATGCTTTCCTCTCCCATTACATTGTTAAATGCTCCAAACTTCAGAACACCCGTGACTTAACCTGATTCCTTCCCTTCTATCTCTTCCCCCTTCTCCTCTTTCTCCTTTCTCCTCTGGGGTTTATTTCTTTTCTTTTGCCTTGTATTTGTCCTTCTTTATTTTATTTTCATTTTCCCCCTCTGTGTTCTTATAGGTGTGCTAAGGTTATGGGTGGGTGTGGTAGGTGATGGGTGGATGTGATGGGTGTGGTAAGTAACGGGTGGGTGTGATGGGTGTAGTAGGTGAAGGGTGGGTGTGATGGCTGATGGGTGGTTTTGATGGATGCTGGACAACATTCACTGCACAACAAAAGTCAACAATCATTTCACTCAACACTCAAGATCACATCCCCAGTTGCAGCTTTTAAAATTTCACTTTATTTGTTTCGTTGTTAGTCTTCCCATAAAAGAAGTATTTTTAATTCGATTTTATAAAATGTCTAAAATAATATTCCTTTCACTCACCGTCATTGCATTTTTTTGTGGTGTTGTATGCCTTCGTCTACCTGAAGGAGGAGACGGTGAGCGAGCAGAAGGAGAAGATAAGCGAGCAGGAGTATCTCTAGTTGTACTTCAAGGCAAGCTATCACCAGGTCAAAACACCTGACGAGGTTAACCCTGTACCTGACGTTGGCTTCCGACTGAGTGCTGCACTACATGGTCCGGAAGTCGTCTTGAGATTCCCTTGCCCTACTCTGTTCTAGGTGGTCAGCGCGCTCCTGCTGGTGTTTGGTATCTTGTTGCTCTTATTCGTCACTGAGGTCCTCAATATCCTATACAGGAGACTGTGGAAGGACCCTTCATTCGGTGAAGGACTAGAGTCCACAGCTTCTCGAGCTAAACGTCTCGTGGAGCCAACACTTGTTGACGCTTCTGTAAAAGACCAGAGGTGCCAGTTAACAATGAGGGAAGAGGCTGGCCAAGTCGACAACCTAACAGAGGCTGCCGCTGGAGAAACTACACAGGATGCCTCTGGAGGTCTTACAGAGGATGTCTCTGGAGACGCTTCTGGCGACCATGCTGCCTCTGGAGGACTTACAGAGGCTGTCTCTGGCGACGCCTCTGGAGACCTTACAGAGGTTGCCTCTGGCGATCAGACAGGGGACACCTTTGTCGACCATACAGAGGACACCAGGCCGCACAGCGTGAGATCCCAGGACGCCCAGCGTGAGAGAAGGCCCGAGACCGCCCAGCGTGAGAGGAGGGCCGAGGCCGCCCAGCGTGAGAGAGGCCGAGGCCGCCCAGCGTGAGAGGAGACCCCAGGACCCCCAGCGTGAGAGGAGGCCGAGGCCGCCAGCGTGAGAAGGACCCGAGCCGCCAGCGTGAGAGGAGGCCCGAGGCGCCCAGCGTGAGAAGAGACCGGAGCCGCCCAGCTGAGAGGAGGCCCAAGGCCGCCCAGCCTGAGAAGAGACCCGAGGCCGCCCAGAGTGAGAGGAGGCCCGAGGCCGCCCAGCGTGAGAGGAGGCCCGAGTCCGCCCATCATGAGAGAGGCCGAGGCCGCCAGCGTGAGAGAGACCGAGGCCGCCCAGCGTGAGAGGCCCGAGGCCGCCCAGCTGAGAAGAGACCGAGGCCGCCCAGCGTGAGAGGAGGCCCGGCGCCAGCGTGAGAAGAGACCCGAGGCCGCCCACCTGAGAGGGGCCCGAGGCCCCCAGCCTGAGAAGAGACCCGAGGCCGCCCAGCGTGAAGGAGGCCCGAGGCCGCCCAGCTGAGAGGAGCCGAGGCCGCCCAGCTGAGAGGAGGCCGAGGCCGCCAGCTGAGAAGAGGCCCGAGGCCGCCCAGCGTGAGAGGAGGCCCGAGGCCGCCCATCATGAGAGGAGACCCGAGGCCGCCCAGCGTGAGAGAAGGCCCGAGGCCGCCCAGCTGAGAGAGAAGACCCGAGGCCGCCCAGCGTGAGAGAGCCCGAGCCGCCCAGCTGAGAGAGGCCCAAGGCCGCCCAGCCTGAGAGGAGGTCCGAGACCGCCCATAATGGAGGAGGCCCGAGGCCGCCCAGCTGAGAGGAGACCCGAGGCCGCCCAGCGTGAGAGGAGGCCCGAGGCCGCCCATCATGAGAGGAGGCCCGAGGCCGCCCAGCGTGAGAGGAGGCCCGAGGCCGCCCAGCCTGAGAGAGGCCCGAGGCCGCCCAGCGTGAGGAGGCCGAGGCCGCCCAGCTGAGAGAGGCCCGAGGCCGCCCAGCGTGAGAGAGGCCCGAGGCCGCCCAGAGTGAGAGGAGGCCGAGGCCGCCCAGCTGAGAAGAGACCGAGGCCGCCCAGCGTGAGAGGAGGCCGAGCCGCCAGACTGAGAGGAGGCCCGAGGCCGCCCAGCGTGAGAGGAGGTCCGAGGCCGCCCAGCGTGAGAGGAGGCCGAGGCCGCCCAGCGTGAGAGGAGGCCCGAGGCCGCCCAGAGTGAGAGGAGGCCCGAGGCCGCCCAGCGTGAGAGGAGACCCGAGGCCGCCCAGCGTGAGAGGAGGCCCGAGGCCGCCCAGCGTGAGAAGAGACCCGAGGCCGCCCAGCGTGAGAGGAGGCCCGAGGCCGCCCAGCGTGAGAGAGACCCGAGGCCGCCCAGCGTGAGAGGAGGCCCGAGGCCGCCCAGCCTGAGAAGAGACCCGAGGCCGCCCAGCGTGAGAGGAGGCCGAGGCCGCCCAAGAGAGGAGCCCGAGCCGCTCAGGTGAGAGGAGCCGAGGCCGCCCAAGTGAAGGAGGCCGAGGCCGCCCAGCGGAGAGGAGGCCGAGGCCGCCCAAGTGAGAGGGCCGAGGCCGCCCAGCGTGAGAGGAGGCCCGAGGCCGCCCATCATGAAGAAGCCCGAGGCCGCCCACGAAGAGGAGGCCGCCCAGCAGTGAGAGGAGCCCGAGGCCGCCCAGCTGAGAGGAGGCCGAGGCCGCCCAGAGTGAGAGAGGCCCGAGGCCGCCCAGCTGAGAGGAGACCCAGGACCGCCCAGCGTGAGAGGAGGCCCGAGGCCGCCCAAGTGAGAGGAGGCCCGAGACCGCCCATAATGGGAGGAGGCCCGAGGCCGCCCAGCGTGAAGAGGCCCGAGGCCGCCCAGCTGAAGAGCCCGAGGCCGCCCAGCGTGAGAGGAGGCCCGAGGCCGCCCAGCGTGAGAAGAGACCCGAGGCCGCCCAGAGTGAGAGGAGGCCCGAGGCCGCCCAGAGTGAGAAGAGACCCGAGGCCGCCCAGCGTGAGAAGAGACCCGAGGCCGCCCAGCTGAGAAGAGACCCGAGGCCGCCCAGCGTGAGAGGAGGTCCGAGACCGCCCATCATGAGAGGAGCCGAGGCCGCCCAGAGTGAGAGGAGGCCGAGGCCGCCCAGCGTGAGAGGAGGCCCGAGGCCGCCCAGAGTGAGAGGAGGCCCGAGGCCGCCCAGCGTGAGAGGAGGCCGAGGCCGCCCAGAGTGATAGGAGGGCCGAGGCCGCCCAGAGTGATAGGAGGCCGAGGCCGCCCAGCGTGAGAAGAGGCCGAGGCCGCCCAAGTATGAGGAGGCCGAGGCCGCCCAGCGTGAGAAGAGGTCCGAGGCCGCCCAGCGTGAGAAGAGCCCGAGGCCGCCCAGAGTGAAGAGGCCGAGGCCGCCCAGCGTGAGAGAGTGGCCGAGGCCGCCCAAGGATAGAGGCCGAGGCCGCCCAGCGTGAGAAGAGGTCCGAGGCCGTGATGGGCTTGCGTAAGTGTCACTGTTTTAGGAGAGGGCGTTTGGTAGAGTTTGACCTAGAGTCTGATATAATGAAATTTCATTGCCGTTGTAGAATATGTACTAAGCACAAAGAGGTATATGATGTAGAGATCAATTGCACAATATTCATCGATGAAATCAATTTAAAAGACATTGATTTCGGCAGGCGGCAACCTACAGACTATGATATTGAGGGTGCATTAGTGACTGTGTTCAACACTTTGAAGAGGGCCCTCAAAGACAACACCTATTTAGACGTTAATTTAAAGAATGCTGATGATAACGATGCGTTAATTTTGTTGACAAACAGATGAAAATAACGTTGATCAGAGTCATCAACAATATGATCATCACCACAAAAAGAGAGTGGAAATTTGCCACTTTAGAGAGGAAATCTTGTCTTCAATTGCGTCCCAACTCTTCCCTAAATATACAGTAAAATAATACAAGAAGAAGAAGTACATCTCTATCAAAACTGCACCCTATATCATATCTTTCCTATTAGCCATAATCCTCGTGTCTGTGCTAATAATCTATTTCGACTTTCCATGAGGTATTAAACCATTTGGTTTGTGATGAGGATCCCCGAGGCCGCCCAGCGTGACAGGAGGCCCGAGGCCGCCCAGCAAGAGAATAGTCGAGACCACCCATCGTGAGAGAAGATCCTGAGGCCGCCCAGCGTGAGAAGAGACCCGAGGCCGCCCAGCTTGAGAGGAGGCCCGAGGCCGCCCAGCGTGAGAAGAGACCCGAGGCCGCCCAGCGTGAGAAGAGACTCGAGGCCGCCCAGCGTGAGAGGAGGTCCGAGGCCACCCAGCGAGAGAGGCCGAGGCCCCCAGCAGAGGAGGAGGAGAAGAGACCCGAGGCCGCCCAGCGTGAGAAGAAACCCGAGGCCACCCAGCTTGAGAGGAGGCCCGAGGCCGCCCAGCGTGAGAAGAGACCCGAGGCCGCCCAGCGTGAGAGGAGGTCCGAGACTTCCCAGCATGAGAACTCTGTCTTCTCTAGCTATCCTTTTGTTCTCTTTTGTCGAGCTAGTGTTTCCTGTTCCTTTTTCTCTTCCCGAGCTAGTCTTTCCTGTTCTTTTTTTCTCTTTTTCCTTTTAGATGTAATATAACTATCAAGATTCTGGCCTGGCAGACAGGCTTACGGAGGAAAAATTATTTTCACTTTCCCGTGGAGATAATATGCTTGAACATGCATGTGTAGTGTGACCTAAGTAGGAGTAGCAAGATATACATGTTACCTCGCATATATATATATATATATATATATATATATATATATATATATATATATATATATATATTATTTATTTATTTATTTATTTATTAACACATCGGCCGATTCCCACCAAGGCAGGGTGGCTCGAAAAGAAAAACTTTCATCATCATTCACTCCATCACTGTCTTGCCAGAGGTGTGCTTTACACTACAGTTATAAAACTGCAACATTAACACCCCTCCTTCAGAGTGCAGACACTGTACTTCCCATCTCCAGGATTTTGGCTTAAATAGCAATGCTCTTCTTGCCAAATAAGGTTAGCGGGTTTCCCTGAATCCCTTCATAAATGTTACTTTGCTCACACTTCAACAGCACGTCAAGTATTAAAAACCATTTGTCTCCATTCACTCCTCTCAAATACGCTCACACATGCTTGCTGGAAGTCCAAGCCCCTCGCACACAAAACTTCCTTTACCCCCTCCCTCCAACCTTTCCTAGGCCGACCCTACCCTTCCCTCCTACAGATTATACACTCTCGAAGTTATTCTGTCTCGTTCCATTCTCTCTACATGTCCGAACCACCTCAACAACCCCTCCTCAGCTCTCTGGATAATAGTTTTGGTAATCCGCACCTCCTCCTAATTTCCAAACTCCGAATTCTCTGCATTATATTCACACCACACATTGACCTCAGACATGACATCTCCACTGCCTCCAGCCTTCTCCTCGTTGCAACATTCACTTCACACCCATGTTGGTATAACTATACTCTCATACATTCCCCTTCTTTACTTCCATGGACAAAGTTCTTTGTCTCCAAAGACTCGAAGTGCTCCACTCACCCTTTTCCCTCATCAATTCTATGATTCACCTCATCCTTCATAGACCCATCTGCTGACATGTCCACTCCCAAATATCTGAATACATTCACCTCCTCCATACTCTCTCCCTCCAATCTGATATCCAATCTTTCGTCACCTAATCTTTTGTTATCCTCATCACCTTACTCTTTCCTATATTCACTTTCAATTTTCTTCTTTTACACACCCTACCAAATTCATCCACCAACCTCTGCAACTTCTCTTCAGAATCTCCCAAAAGCACAGTGTCATCAGCAAAAAGCAACTGTGACAACTCCCACTTTGTATTTAATTCTTTATCTTTTAACCCCACACCTCTTGCCAAGACCCTCGCATTCACTTCTCTTACAACCCCATCTATAAATATATTGAACAACCATGGTGACATCACATCCTTGTCTAAGGCCCACTTTTACTGGGAAATAGTCCCTTCCTCCTACACATCAAATTGGCCTCACTATCCTCATAAAAACTCTTCACTGCTTTCAGTAACCTCCTCCTATTCCATACACCTGCAACATCTGCCACATTGCCCCCTATCCACCCTATCATACGCCTTTTCCAAATCCATAAATACCACAAAAACCTCTTTACCCTTATCCAAATACTGTTCACCTATATGTTTCACTGTAAACACTTGGTCTACACACAACCTACCTTTCCTAAAGCCCCCTTGTTCATCTGCTATCCTGCTTTCTGTCTTACTCTTAATTCTTTCAATAATAACTCTACCATACACTACCAGGTACACTCAACAGACTTATCCCCTATAATTTTTGCACTCTCTTTTGTCCCCTTTGCCTTTATACAAAGGAACAATACACGCTCTCTGCCAATCCCTAGGTACCTTACCCTCTTCCATACATTTATTAAATAATAGCACTAACCACTCCAAAACTATATCCCCTCCTGCTTTTAACATTTCTATCTTTATCCCATCAATCCCAGCTGCCTTACCCCCTTTCATTCTACCCACTGCCTCACGAACTTCCCCCACACTCACAACTGGCTCTTCCACACTCCTACAAGATGTTATTCCTCCTTGCCCTATACACGAAATCACAGCTTCTCTGTCTTCATCAACATTTAACAACTCATCAAAATATTCCCTCCATCTTCCCGATACCTCTAACTCTCCATTTAATAACTCTCCTCTCCTATTTTTAACTGTCAAATCCATTTGTTCCTAGGCTTCCTCAACTTATTAATCTCACTCCAAAACTTTTCCTTATTTTCAACAAAATTTGTTGATAACATCTCACCCACTCTCTCATTTGCTCTCTTTTACATTGCTTCACCACTCTCTTAACCTCTCTTTTTCTCTCCAT
>WNWK01055014.1:0-11386 GCA_009830355.1 Cherax destructor
GTGTATATGGTATGTGCACATGTAAGTGAAGGTGTATATAAGCGTGTATCCATGTATATGTGTATGGTGTGTACAGGCGTCGGAGAGTGAGGTGCACAGAGAGGCGTGGGCGAGGCTGACCAGCTTCGGGGAAGAAGCAACAGTACCAACCTACGAGGCTGCTCTAGACCGTGTCCTGAAGGAGCCCTACGCATTCATTGGAGACTATGTGGGTGAGTTCTGCTTGCCTGGAGTCCTTATGCATTCACTGAAGACTCAGGGTGAGTTCTACTTGCCTGGAGTCCATACACATCCACTGAAGACTCTGGGTGAGTTCTGCTCGTTTGGTCCTCCATCACTCGCAGTTCATAGTTTTTTTCACACCTTGACACTTTATAACTAATTAGGTAAATATTTACACTTCACAAGTAGCCCACAAATTAGGAATGGAAACGAGACATTAACAGGTCTAGGAAGGACCGAAACATTGTCTAGTTTGACTTAAAATCTGTCGATTCTTTGTAAATTGTTTCGGCCACTTTATTGTGACTAATATTTTCATACTTCTCTCTATGCTAAGAAATATTGACTATTGTGCATAACTTATATGTTACACTACACTTTTATATGCCAAAAGCTGTGCCCAACCTTAGCTCCTCCCAGAGAGGGTATACAGTTGTTACATCCCTAAGGCCAGAGGTGAAGCTTTCTTCAGACCAAACTCATCTAGAACTTGCCTAGTTCCCTTTTGAAGAATTGTAACTTTAATTCTGAAAACAAAAATTCTTTAGTGGAAAATTTGGGAATTTTGGACCGCATATTAACTGATATTATTGGTTCAGTAAAAACCGGGCCAGTGTTAGTAGTTAAGGCTTTTCTGGCACCCTGTATACCAGGTAGGACAAAAATGTATTATTATTATAATCAAAAGAAGCGCTAAACCACAAGGGACAAAAATGTAAACAAATATTTACCTGGAGTTTACCTGGAGAGAGTTCATGGGATCAACGCCCCCGCGGCCCGGTCCGTGACCAGGCCTCATGGTGGATCAGGGCCTGATCAACCAGGCTGTTACTGCTGGCCGCACGCAATCCATATCCATATTTTTACGTAGTCAAATGTTGGAATATTTGTGTTAGCCTAGTAGTAATAAATTAATATTTTGTATCAGATGAAGTCATTCATTGGTGTTTTGTGTTATATTAACAGTATTTTGTTAACATGTTTGATGACACAATAAACACAACTTTGTCAGTTGAAGACTGCTTATTAATTTAATGTGCATAGTTAAGTTCTTGTTTATCGTGTAATATTGCAGTGTGCGAGAGGCGTCCAGAAGGGCACGGGGGTGCAAGGATTCTCCTGAGCTGTGATTCTTAACTAAATAAAAATGAACTTAAATAAAACCCATCCTAATATAACAGTTGTCTTAATCTTATCGACAGTGCTAGACTACTACCAGAAGAAGGACTGTAATTTAATCCTTCTTAAGGAACAGCTGTTCCAGTCTATGAGTTCTATCATCCTGCCTCATCACTCCCAGCTACTGCCCGCCATCAACCACTAGTAAGTACTGGTAATGTCTCGTGGCTTAGCTTCAAAGTTTTAATAGCTAAGCAAGTTACAATGGTGATAAACTACATGCTTATGTCTGGTTACACTGTAATGAGTTTACCGTGTGACAGCCTGGCAGTGATGAGTGAGACTGGTGTACTAGACAAGCTTCGTCAACGATGGTGGAGCACACAGTCCTGCCCAGACGAGGATACACTTACATCCTATGACAGTGTTAACCTGTGGGAGGTAGGTCCTTCATGCATGTACATCTACGACAGTATTGACCTGTGGGGGGTAGTTCCTTCATGTATATACTCACATCTACGACGGTATTGACCAGTGGGAGGTAGTTCTTTCATGTATATACTCACATCTACGACAGTATTGACCAGTGGGAGGTAGTTCTTTCATGTATATACTCACATCTACGACAGTATTGACCTGTGGGAGGTAGTTCATGTATATACTCACATCTACGACAGTACTGACCTGTGGGAGGTAGCTCCTTCATGTATACTCATAGGGTAAACGTAGTTTTCCATCAGGTTTCCATGGACATAAGTCACTGATTTTTTATTATCCTGGTGGGTAATTTACATATCTTACTATGTATGAAAACAAACTTATGTTGAAATTGGGTCATAAAACAATCATAGTTGATTAAGATTTTTTTCTTATACATGCATTTTGTACTAATAAAATTATCTGAAATACCTTTAGTGTTTAGTTCCTGGTGGGCGAAACTTTTTCATAATGAAGTTATCTAACCTAATGAGTTTTTCTTTTATACATTCGTCAGCATTATACATCTTGTTTGTAACATTGACAGGTGTGTTCTGCTGTGATATTAATGGCTACTGGAGTGGCCATATCCCTGCTAGTGTGCTTCCTGGAGTACGTTGGGCCTCGCCTCCTCACCATTACTAGCACCAACACAACTAGTACAAATACCTACACCAACACTAACATCACAAGTCACTCACCTTCCTCACTCACTACCTCTAAGCTGTACCTTAGATAAGAGCGAGGATGTATGGAGACTAGTCACAAGTGGTGTTCACAAATATCAGTTTTGGAATCAGTGTTGTCCATGATCTACATTAATGACCTCGATCAAGGGATTAAGTGCGAAGCGAGTAAATTCACTGACAACACAAAAGTATATCGAGTAATGAGTTCGATGGAATTTAGTTTAATATCTTTATTATACACCTCACACCCATACTGTGGGCGGTAGTCAAAAGATTACAGAGGTACATAATGGGTCCAGGGATTGGGCCCCAAAGTTTTGATAGTTGAGCAAGTTACAAAGGTAATGAACTCAGGTAGATTTGGTCACAATCATGACAAGTTACAAAGGTATTTACAGATTACAGAGGTACATAATGGGTCCAGAGACTGGGCCTCAAAGTTTTGATAGCTGAGATACCGGATATAGCACAATTTCAGAATTTGAACAAATTGTTATGGCCGGAAAAATAGTAGATACAATATTGTCAGTGCCTAAAACTACCAAGTCCTCATATCCAGGAATGAAAATAACTGGATATTACTAAAAACAACAGACATAGCCCCGCTCCACAAAGGAGGCAGTAAAGCAATAGCAAAGAACTACAGACCAATAACGCTAATGTCCCATATCATAAAAATCTTTGAAAGGGTTCTAAGAAGCAAGATCGCCACTCATCTAGATACCCATCAATTACACAACCCAGGGCAGCATGGGTTTAGAGCAGGTCGCTCCTGTCTGTCCCAACTACTGGACCACTACGACAAGGTCCTGGATGCTCTAGAAGACAAACAGAATGCAGATGTTATATACACAGACTTTGCAAAACCCTTTGACAAGTGTGACCATGGTGTGATAGCACACAAATGCGTGATAAAGGAATAACAGGAAAAGTTGGTAGATGGATCTATAATTTCCTGACAAGTAGAACACAAAGAGTAGTAGTCAACAGAGTAAAGTCTGAGGCGGCTACGGTGAAAAGCTCTGTTCCACAAGGCACAGTACTCGCTCCCATCCTGTTCCTCATCCTTATATCGGACATAGACAGGGATATAAGCCACAGTGCCGTGTCTTCCTTTGCAGATGACACCCGAATCTGCATGACAGTGTCCACCATTGAAGACACTGCAAGACTCCAAGCAGACATCAACCAAATCTCTAAATGGGCTGCAGAAAACAATATGAAGTTCAATGATGAGAAATTTCAATTACTCCGATATGGAAAACGTGGAAATTAAAATCTCATCGGAGTATAAAACAAATTTCAACCCCACAATAGAGCGAGAAACTAATGTCAAAGACCTGGGAGTGATCATGACAGAGGATCTCACCTTCAAGGACCATAACACTGTAGCAATCGCATCTGCTAGAAAAAATGACAGGATGGATAATGAGAACCTTCAAAACCAGGGATGCCAAGCCCATGTTGACACTTTTCAGGTCGCTTGTTCTATCTAGGCTGGAATATTGCTGCACACTAACTGCACCTTTCAAGGCAGATGAAATTGCTGACCTAGAAAATGTACAGAGAACCTTCACGTCTCGCATAACTGCGATAAACCACCTCAATTACTGGGAACGCTTGAAGTTCCTAAACCTGTACTCCCTGGAACGCAGGCGAGAGAGATACATTATTATATACACTTGGAAAATTCTAGAGGGATTAGTACCAAACTTGCACACGAGAATCACTCCCTACGAAAGCAAAAGACTCGGCAGACGATGTAACATCCCCCCAATGTAAAGCAGGGTGCCACTAGCACGTTGAGAGACAACACAACAAGTGTCAGGGCCCAAGACTGTTCAACTGCCTCCCAGCATACATAAGGGGATTACCAATAGACCCCTGGCTGTCTTCAAGCAGGCACTGGACAGGCACCTAAAGTCGGTACCTGACCAGCCAGGCTGTGGTTCGTACGTTGGACTGCGTGCGGCCAGAAGTAACAGCCTGGTTGATCAGGCTCTTATCCAACATGAGACCTGGTCACAGACCGGGCCGCAGTGGCGTTGACCCCTGGAACTCTCTCCAGGTAAACTCCAGGTAAACGTAGTGCTTGATCACATAGGATATGAAAATTATTTACAATGAATTACAATTCCTTGAAGGAATCTTAGTGACCACAGTGCCTCTGGGTACCATATATCTTCATGCAGCTGCAATTTAAACATCGTAACATTAACATCACATTGTGTGTTTAATTTATACATGCACTGAATGTTAATTAATGTTAATTCAGGATTACTAAATAAATGTTTAAACAATTCATAAGAGTAGTTATTTTATCATTTAATGGAGTGGATTATATAGTATTTATACTGACCATGGTTACATGGGTTGTCCATATCATAACTGGTTATCATATATAACGTTTTAAAATTATTTTAAGCTCGAATTTAAGAAATGGCTATTAGTTCTTCATAAGAATATAGCAATATTTGCTGTTAAAAGTTAACCGAGAGGTGTATTTCTCTTGGTGTATATATGCTGAGACTTTACTTTAATCCCTATTTTAAATTAAATTATTTTTGTCTGGTGGTGAAATTCAAATTCAAATTCTTTATTTCATGTAATACAAGGTGGGGGGTACTTATAGTTATACATTAAAGTTGATATTACAAGATGGCCAATAATATGCCTAGGTATGCCTAGGCTTTTCAGGCAGTCTTATGATAGGTCTTACTCAATAGCTATACAATGAATATACAGATTATAAGGTTAGGTTAGGTTTACAAAATTTAGGTACTGGAATTTAAACATTGAGAATTTAACAATTAGTATAAAAAGTTAGCAATTAGTTTATATATTAATGATAAAGGTGATATATTGGCATAATATAGTTTCTATATTGGAGTATCTTAGGCAAACTTATGACTAGCTTAAGTATTATGGAGCAATAGTTGTATTAGAATTTTGGTTAGAACTGTGCAAATTAAGGGGAATCACATATATCAATAAGTGTATTTTGCTGTGGTTAGTAATGTGCAAATTAAGGAGAATCACAGATATCAATAAGTGTATTTTGCTGTGGATATGTGCAAGATAAAGTAGTTTTCGTATGGTTAACTACCGGTTGGGTGCGTGAGATAAGATGTTTTTTAACGGTGCTTTTGAAAATGGAGGTTGTCTGCAGTTCTAGAGTTTTCAGGCAGGGAGTTCCAGATTTTAGGCCCTTTTATGCGCATTGAATTTTTGTATAGATTTAGTGGTGTCTTTTTTCTGTCTCATAAACACGCTGGATAACAGGTATATCTAGCTACTTCTACTTACACTTTAGGTCACACTACACTGGCATACACATGCATATATATACATAAACACATCTAGGTTTTTCTTCTTTTTCTTAATAGCTCTTGTTCTTTTTATTTTCTCTATTGTCCATGGGGAAGTGGAAAAGAATCTTTCCTCCGTAAGCCATGCGTGTCGTATGAGGCGACTAAGATGCCGGGAGCAATGGGCTAGTAACCCCTTCTCCTGTACAAATCTACTAAAAACGAGAAGAAAAACTTTATAAAATTGGGTTGTCTGAATGTGCGTGGATGTAGTGCGGATGATAAGAAAGAGATGATTGCCGATGTTATGAATGAAAAGAAGTTGGATGTCCTGGCCTAAGCGAAACAAAGCTGAAGGGGGTAGGCGAGTTTCAGTGGGGAGAAATAAATGGGATTAAGTCAGGAGTATCTGAGAGAGTTAGAGCTAAGGAAGGGGTAGCAATAATGTTGAAGGATCAGTTATGGAAGGAAAAGAGGGAATATAAATGTGTAAATTCAAGGATTATGTGGATTAAAATAAGGGTTGGATGCGAAAAGTAGGTCATAATAAGCGTGTATGCACCTGGAGAAGAGAGGAGAGTAGAGAGAGAGAGAGATTTTGGGAGATGTTAAGCGAATGTATAGGAACTTTTGAACCAAATGAGAGAGTAATTGTGGTAGGGGACCTAAATGCTAAAGTGGGAGAAACATGCAGAGAGGGTGTAGTAGGTAAGTTTGGGGTGCCAGGTGTAAATGATAATGGGAGCCCTTTGATTGAACTTTGTATAGAAAGGGGTTTAGTTATAGGTAATACATATTTTAAGAAAAAGAGGATAAATAAGTATACAAGATATGATGTAGGGCGTAATGACAGTAGTTTGTTGGACTATGTATTGGTAGATAAAAGACTGTTGAGTAGACTTCAGGATGTACATGTTTATAGAGGGCTACAGATATATCAGATCACTTTTTAGTTATAGCTACAGTGGGAGTAAAGGTAGATGGGATACAAGGAAAATAGAATCAGTAAGTAAAAGAGGGGTGAAGGTTTATAAAATAAAAGAGGAGGCAGTTAGGGTAAGATATAAACAACTATTGGAGGATAGATGGGCTAGTGAGAGTGTAGGCAATGGGGTCGAAAATGTATGGGGTAGATTTAAAAATGTAGTGTTAGTGTGTTCAGCAGAAGTTTGTGGTTACAGGCGAGTGGGTGCGGGAGGAAGAGGAGCGTTTGGTGGAATGATGATGTAAAGAGAGTAGTAAGGGAGAAAAAGTTAGCATATGAGAGGTTTTTACAAAGTAGAGGTCATGCAAGGAGGAAGAGTATATGGAGAGAAAAGAGAGGTTAAAAGAGTGGTGAAGCAATGTAAAAGAGAGCAGATGAGAGAGTGGGTGAGATGTTATCAGCAAATTTTGTTGAAAATAAGAAAAAGTTTTGGAATGAGATTAATAAGTTGAGGAAGCCTAGAGAACAAATGGATTTGACAGTTAAAAATAGGAGAGGAGAGTTATTAAATGGAGAGTTAGAGGTATCGGGAAGATGGAGAGAATATTTTGAGGATTTGTTAAATGTTGATGAAGACAGGAAGCTGTGATTTCGTGTGTAGGGCAAGGAGGAATAACATCTTGTAGGAGTGTGGAAGAGCCAGTTGTGGGTGTAGGGAAGTTCGTGAGGCAGTGGGTAGAATGAAAGGGGTAAGGCAGCTGGGATTGATGGGATAAAGATAGAAATGTTAAAAGCAGGTGGGGATATAATTTTGGAGTGGTTGGTGCTATTATTTAATAAATGTATGGAAGAGGGTAAGGTACCTAGGGATTGGCAGAGAGCGTGTATTGTTCCTTTGTATAAAGGCAAAGGGGACAAAGAGAGTGCAAAAATTATAGGGGAATAAGTCTGTTGAGTGTACCTGGTAAAGTGTATGGTAGAGTTATTATTGAAAGAATTAAGAGTAAAACAGAAAGCAGGATAGCAGATGAACAACGGGGCTTTAGGAAAGGTAGGGGTGTGTAGACCAAGTGTTTACAGTGAAACATATAGGTGAACAGTATTTGGATAAGGGTAAAGATGTTTTTGTGGCATTTATGGATTTGGAAAAGGCGTATGATAGGGTAGATAGGGGGCAATGTGGCAGATGTTGCAGGTGTATGGAATAGGAGGAAGGTTACTGAAAGCAGTGAAGAGTTTTTATGAGGATAGTGAGGCTCAGGTTAGAGTGTGTAGGAGGGAAGGGGACTATTTCCCAGTAAAAGTGGGCCTTAGACAAGGATGTGTGATGTCACCGTGGTTGTTCAATATATTTATAGATGGGGTTGTAAGAGAAGTGAATGCGAGGATCTTGGCAAGAGGTGTTGGGCTAAAAGATAAAAAGCAAATACAAAGTGGGAGTTGTCACAGTTGCTTTTTGCTGATGACACTGTGCTTTTGGGAGATTCTGAAGAGAAGCTGCAGAGGTTGGTGGATGAATTTGGTAGGGTGTGTAAAGAAGAAAATTGAAAGTGAATATAGGAAAGAGTAAGGGGATGAGGATAACAAAAAGAATAGGTGACGAAAGATTGGATATCAGATTGGAGGGAGAGAGTATGGAGGAGGTGAATGTATTCAGATATTTGGGAGTGGACATGTCGGCGGATGGGTCTATGAAGGATGAGGTGAATCATAGAATTGATGAGGGAAAAGGGTGAGTGGAGCACTTCGGAGTCTGTGGAGACAAAGAACCTTGTCCATGGAAGTAAGAGGGAATGTATGAGAGTATAGTTATACCAACGCTCTTATATGGGTGTGAAGCATGGGTGATGAATGTTGCAACGAGGAGAAGGCTGGAGGCAGTGGAGATGTCATGTCTGAGGTCAATGTGTGGTGTGAATATAATGCAGAGAATTCGGAGTTTGGAAATTAGGAGGAGGTGCGGGATTACCAAAACGATTGTCCAGAGAGCTGAGGAGGGGTTGTTGAGGTGGTTTGGACATGTAGAGAGAATGGAACGAGACAGAGTGACTTCGAGAGTGTATAAATCTGTAGTGGAGGGAAGGCGGGGTAGGGGTCGGCCTAGGAAAGGTTGGAGGAGGGGTAAAGGAAGTTTTGTGTGCGAGGGCTTGGACTTCCAGCAAGCATGTGTGAGCGTATTTGATAGGAGTGAATGGAGGCATATGGTTTTTAATACTTGACGTGCTGTTGGAGTGTGAGCAAAGTAACATTTATGAAGGGATTCAGGGAAACCGGCAGGCCGGACTTGAGTTCTGGGGATGGGAAGTACAGTGCCGGCACTCTGAAGGAGTTTTAGTTTGATATCTTTATTATGCACCCCATACCCATCCTGTGGGCGGTAGTCAAAAGATTACAGAGGTACATAATGGGTCCAGGGACTGGACCTCAAAGTTTGATGGCTGAGCAAGTTACAAAGGTAATGAACTCAGATGGTCACAATCATGACAAGTTACAAAGGTATTTGCAGATTACAGAGGTATATATAGGGTCCAGAGACTGGGCCCCAAAGTTTTGATAGCTGAACAAGGTACAATGGTAATTAATTCACTAGTTACAAGGTAATGAATCATGTAAGTAAATTTACTTACGTCTGTACATGGTTGCACTCATGAACAAATTATAAAGCAATGAGCAATCTATTAGTCTACACCCAGCCACAACTGTAATGAGTTATTGGTGCAAATTTTAATTGTTGGGTCACACACACACACATATACATATACACATACACACGCATACATGTATATACATACACACATACACATACACACATGTACATACACACACACACACACACACACACGTGTCAATGCTTTATTTACAGGGAGCAAAGTCAGGGTATTTTTCCAGAATGGTCTGTAATATACCACTGTGGATAAAATACTTTGACATATCTTGAACATTTCTGAATGAGTAGTCTCTGAATTCATTAATTTTATCGCACTCTAGTACATAATGACGCAGGGTGTGACAATAATCCAACTGGCAAAGTTTACATCTTGTTTGGTCTCTGAAGGAGGGGTGTTAATGTTGCAGTTTTATAACTGTAGTGTAAAGCACCCTTCTGGCAAGACAGTGATGGAGTGAATGATGATGAAAGATTTTCTTTTTCGGGCCACCCTGCCTTGGTGGGAATCGGCCGATGTGTTAAAAAAAAAAAAAAAAAAAAAAATTAGTCGGACACGGGGAATGTCAAAGAGATGTTTATGTCTGGTGTTATGTCTATGGGTCCTGTCACAACTGTCAAGAAAGTGTTTTAGCTCAGGGTTAAAGTTGGAATTAATGGTTCTATAAATGTAGATAGCAGAGTAGTAAGTATGGATGTTCTGGACAGTGAGTAGGTTTAGGTCTTTGAAGAGTGGGGGGGTGTGCTGCCTAGCGTTGGATTGTGTGATAATTCTTACTGCGGCTTTTTGTTGGGTTATTATTGGCTTTAGGTGGGTAATTGCTGTTGATTCCCATGCACAAATGGCATATGTGAGGTAGGGATAGATGAGTGAGTAGTATAGTGTGAGTAGGGCTGATTGTGGTACATAATACCGTATCTTAGAGAGGATCCCCACAGTTTTGGACACTTTCTTTGTTATGTGTTGGATATGGGTGCTGAATTTCAGGCTGCTGTCAAGGTGAAGGCCCAGGAACTTGCCCTCGTTATGTCTAGCAATAGGTGTAGAGTTGATCTTAATGTTTAATTGTGGATCATCTGTTCTGTTGCCAAACATAATATAGAAGGTCTTATCAGTGTTGAGTGTAAGTTTATTGGCAGTCATCCATGTTGATATTTTTATTAATTCGTCGTTAACAATGGTATTAAGCGTGGCAAGGTTTGTGTGGGAGATGACATAAGTTGTGTCGTCAGCAAAGAGTATTGGTTTCAGGTGTTGTGATACATTGGGAAGATCATTGATGTATAAGAGGAAGAGCAGGGGACCAAGGACACTTCCCTGCGGTACGCCGGTGTCTAGTGGTAGTGTCGTGGAGGATGTGTCTTTAATAGTGACATACTGGTACCTATTAGTGAGGTAGGATTTGAGGTATGCTAGTGCATGACCTTAATGAATTGTGTAGTTGATAGGTTTTAAACCACATTAACAATCCAACTGAGATTGTTACAAACGCCGTTTAAATGAATCCAAGCTAACTAACCTCGAGATCAAGATCCAAAACCTTGAAGAGAAGATTACATCGGGAAGTACTGACACACAAAATACTCTACAAACAGTTATAACCAGTCACACCGATCAAATAACAACTCTGAATATGAAGGTGGAAGAAGCAATCAAGGACTGGAATAACAACATGCACACTCGACTTGATGAATATCTTGATTTTCAAGATGACAAAACCGAACAAGATAACTTGTCTGATGCAGTTATAATAAACAGCAACCACATTCCCAGACATATAACTCAATCCCAGTGCAAGGAAACTGCTATCAACATATTACAAGACCACCTACAAGTTAATGTGCAAAGGAATGAAATCAAGGAAACACGATTGCTAGGAAAACAAGGTAAACCTAGTATAATGATCAGACTTCATTCATATGATACAAAAAAGAATCTAACTAAATCAGCAATTACAATGAAAAATGGAGTATACATCAA
>WNWK01055015.1:0-11386 GCA_009830355.1 Cherax destructor
AAGTCTGGGCGGACAGTGATGACGTGAGTAAAGTGGTTGTGGTGAGGTGGTAATGAGGTGAGTGGTAATGAGGTGAGCGTTTGTGTGGTAGAGGCGGAAGTTCATAAGGAGGACAATGTAGTCAGTGCAGTGTCTGAAGAGATCATGGAGGTGGCAGGAGAATCTCGTAAGAGATCTGCGGTTCGGTGGAAGATGATGTGTTGACGCCGGCTCAGAAAACAGGGAAGAAAGTGTTAGCAGAAAGGGATAGGAATGAGAGGGGGAGTAAAGGGAAGCATGTAGACAAGGTGGGAGGAGGCCCAGGGGATTGGGTTCTTCGTCAATGCAGGTGGAGCACGAGTAACGGCATCGGGGAAACCACCTTTAAAGAATTTAAGTGTTTAAGTATGAATGTTAATGGCCCCCGAGCAGAGTCAGAGGATGTGGGTTGGGGTATTTTGCGGAGAGGGTATTGATGTTTGTTTCCTCCAAGAACACAATTATAGGTGTGGTAGGGAATTGAAGTTAAGGGATTTAATTTATATACAGGAAGTTCGGAACTTTTCAAGGGAAGGGCTTTGGTAGGTGATAGGAATCCTGCCCTTTTCATTGAGGTCGTGAGGGAGGTAGGAGGGGGCGGATTGTAAGGGTAGATGGGGTTTGGGGTGACATCTGGGTTTTTGTTTTCTGGGTGTGTATATGCCAGTGGTTAATGTGCCTAGTATCAATGGGGATTTCGTGGGGATTATTTAGTTTATGTATTAAGGGTCTTCCTGCGGTAACGGTGATCGCGGAGACTGGAATTGTGTTATTAGGAGGAATGACGTAGAACCGAGAGGAGCAGGTTGTGTGCTAGCAGTGTTGAGGGACTTGTTAGGGGCGGTTGGGGTTAGGGATGTAGGGTTGTGGTGGCTGTGTTGGGGTGGGTGGGTGCTGTTAAATATTATTCGGACTTGTGGAGGTTGAATGTTAGTTTGCTGAAAAGAGCCACCACCCCTATGATCTGAAAACAACATCTATATTCGCACCTCTTCCACATTTATACTTGAAGACACGTACACCCTATCCAACCGTGCTGCATATCCTTTCCGAATAAACGTATGTTCTACCATAACCTGTCTACCATCTACTACATCCCTAACCCCAACCGCCTAACAAGTCCCTCAACACTGCTAGCACACAACCTGCTCCTCTCGGTTCTACGTCATTCCTCCTAATAACACAATTCCAGTCTCCCACGATCACCGTTACGCAGGAAGACCCCTTAATGCATAAACTAAATAATCCCTCACAGAAATCCCCCTTGATACTAGGCACATTAACCGCTGGCATATACACACCCAGAAAAAAAACCGAGATGTCACCCCAACTCCATCTACCCTTACCAATCCGCCCCCTCCTACCTCCTCCCGACCTCAAATGAAAAGGGCAGGTTTCCCCTAATACCTACCAAAGCCCTCCCTTGAAAACTTCCGAACTTCCTGTATATAAATTAAATCCCTTTAACTTCAATTCCCTACCACACCTATAATTGTGTTCTTGGAGGAAACAAACATCAATACCCTCTCTCCAAAAAATACTCTCAACCCACATCCTCTTGACCTCTGCTCGGAGGCCATTAACATTCATACTTAAACACTTAAATTCTTTAAGGTGGTTTCCCCGATGCTTCGTTACTCGTGCTCCACCTGCATTGACAAAAACCCCCCCCCTGGGCCCACCTCCCACCTTGTCTACATGCTTCTCCTTTACTCCCCCTCTCATTCCTATCCCTTTCTGCTAACACTTTCTTCCCTGTTTTCTGAGCCGGCGTCAACACATCATCTTCCACCGAACCACTAGATCTCTTACGAGACTCTCCTGCCACCTCCATGATCTCTTCAGACACTGCACTGACTACATTGTCCTCCTTATGAACTTCCGCCTCTACCACACACACGCTCACCTCATTACCACTCTCACCACAACCCTCTTACTCACGTCATCCTCAGCTCTTCCCCAGACTTGCCATTACTTCCGGGTTATTCTGCAGCTCATACTCCTCGCCCACGGAAGGTGGACTATCAATCAACTTCCTTAGATCCTCCAACATAGGATCTGTCAATTCCACCAAATCATTGCCATCCTCCTGTCCGATGGCGACTGTAGAATCCTTCACCTCCTCTGGACATGTCTCAGGAGGTAATGTCACCACCAACTCCTCCGCTTGCTCCATCTCGTACTTCGCAGTGGTGACATGTACAGTGGACCCTCGGTTAACGAATACCCCGGAAATCGTGCAATTATGTAAGTATAATTTTGTAAGTTCTTGTGGAAGTGTATTTTGGGGTCTGAAATAGACTAACCTACGTGAAATTTTCCTTAAGGAGTAAATTCGTTCGGTAATGGCACTTGAGCAGACTTCAGGAGTGAAGTTTTTACGAAACTCGGGGGTCCACTGTACTTTGCTTTATCAAGATATGACTAGTGTGCTCTTTGTTCTTAGCTACCTGAGATTGTGATGATGGCTTCCCTCGACAATGAGCAGCTATAACTCCGCTTAAGGCAGAATTAAGGAAGCAAGAAGAAATTCAATGACTAAAAGATATGTGCAAGGATTATCCCCGAACAACGTCGTCGACGATCGGACCAACGATCATTGACGATGATGTAGGTCGTCTAATGAATCAATATATTCACATTATTAACGATTTACTAGGCACACCTAGGAAAATGCAAAATTCGAAATGTCTTTCCTATGAGTCGATAGAGTATCTCAATGTAAGGGAAATGAGTCTATATAAGTGGATTTCTAAAAATAAGTTTTGTTCAATTTGGAATATTCGACCCCAACAAATATACGGGCCCGCCCGGTAAAGAGTGCCAAATTTTGAAGGTTGCAAAGTTGTAATTGTTAATAAAACACCAAATAAGTATTTTTCAAATTTATTATGCAAATAGACAGTATCAAAAACATAAATAGAACTTGTTTCCAAACATTTTTTAAGTCTACAAAAAATATAAAGATGAACCAAAGAGCAACATGGACACATTGAAAAGGGATAAAACTTGCAAGTCCCATTTTCATGAATTTCTTGAGAAAGAACAATCATTCTATGTGACTATTTGCTAGAATGAAATGCTATGAAGCAATTTCTTCCCTTCTTGATGCATAGATTTACTTTGCATATGACACAGGAAAATGAGGATGTGACAGGATTTTTCTTTGTGCTGCAATGCTTGCATGTAGATATCTTGGCATTCACTGGGCTAATTTAGGCTTTTTGGATGGTTTATCTTCCTCCTCATCATCACTTGACACTTGTGCATCCGATCTTACTCAACCGACACCTCCCTAATTAATCTGATGGATTACATGAGATCTGAAATGTCGATAGGGAACCTCATAGGAATGGTAACTTTAGACTTGCAAAAGGCCTTCGATACTGTCAACCACAATGTATTATGTAAGAAACTTCAAGCTATCGACATAGGTTCCATAGACTGGTTTAAGTCCTATCTTAACAATAGGAAACAAATTGTCAAAATCAACAAAAAAGAATCAGAACCACTGCCGATAGCATGTGGAGTTCCCCAAGTTAGTATTCTGGGTCCCATATTATTCCTGTGTTATGTAAATGACATGCCCATCAGTGTCAAGTGCAAACTCCTACTGTATGCGGATGACAGTGCTCTGTTAGTGTCAGGTAAAGACCCACAAGATATAGCTAATGTATTAACACTGGAACTGGAGTCCTGCAGCAAATGGTTAGTAGACATGAAACTATCCATCACTTCAGTTTCCTCAGTAAAATATCTGAGTATCCCCTTTGACCCATTCATGTCAGGAGAATTGATAAGGAACAGTGTAGTAAAGAAAGCGAATGCCAGACTGAAGGGACCCCTTAACGAAAAAACTCGATTTTTTATTTGTTTACCAATTGCGCTCCTTTTTGGTGTACTATTAGAATGTCATATAGAAGGAGCTGTGACGAAGTTTCAATAAAATTGGCCAAAAAGCAAATGAACCACGCAAGATTTACTGAAAATTCCTAAAAATTCCACTTAAGAGAGATGTACGCCGAAGTGGTAGTTGAGAAAGTTGTTTTGACACTTCCTGCTGATAGAACACTTCTAAGTCTATCGTCTCAAGTGTACTTATTCTGTAATAAAGCTTATCTTCATTTAAAAAAAACATATAGTTTGTAGGTTGTTTGACATTTAGCAAAATATTGGACTTTTATCCCCACACAAATCTGAAAATATTTGGGATACTTCAAAAAGGTTCACTCTATCTTGTAAAGCAATCATTCTTCTATGTTTATTGTGAAAATCACGTCAATTCGTTCATTATTAATCATTCATTACCCTCACAAAGTTAAATAAGTTACTTCCGAGATAATGGCCGAAGCGCGCGGCACCCCTAGTCTTCGGAAAAAAAAAAAAATCCCGAAAAATGCTTGTTTTTTTCCACTGTTTTCATCATATATGAGTATCTACAATAGTTTACCATCGCTAGGTCCGTTTTCTCTCACACCGGGATGTGAGAATGAGAAGAAATAATCCATAAGGGCGATTTTACCATCCCACTCTCAGCGGAGAGACCGTCATATTATGCCACATAATTCTTATTCTGGTGTGTTTTTTATGTTTCTATGCTATTATTATGTCGCCTTATGTCATAATAGATCAATTGTAGTAAGTAAATAAACATTATTATTGATATTAGCGTAAGAAAATAACAATTTGTTGGCTGGTGCGTGCTGGCCGCTACATCGTAATTTATGGCCTGTCAGCACTTCTTATCCGAGAGGGGCAGAGAAGGCTTCTGATTAGTTCTCAGGCCATATTAGCCCCGCCCACTCTCCTATGATATTAAATGGTGAATTTGTATTATATTAGAGAGAAAAATATAAGAAATTGATAGAAAAAAAAACGGAAAAAAAAAAAAATTGCCGCGTCAGCACGCATGCCATGAAAGACGCCGACACCTTGCCTGTTACAAATTACTATAATTCCTTGTAGAAACATCGTATAATGATGAGAATTATACGAGGGTGTTGCCAGAAAGATCAGCTATTTTTTTGGTAAGAAAAACTAAATTTTCGTATTTTTTTCGAATTTTTTTCTCAGCTCGCTCAGACTGTCAGGGGTGCCTGAAGTTCCTCTACAGACAAGCACAGTGTCTACCTACTGAGGCTCGCAGGACCCTATGTCTAGCTCTTATACAATGTCATATGGACTACGCTTGCTCTTCATGGTACTCTGCCTTGACAAAAAAACTGAGAGATAAGCTGCAAATCAACCAGAACAAAATGGTAAGATTCATCCTGGACCTGGGACCAAGAGAGCATGTAGGCCAGGAGGAATTACAACAATTTGATTTGCTGAATATTGAAGAGTAAATCGACTTAAATTGAATCAAGTTTATAAAATTGCTCACAAACAGTGTCCATAATATCTTGCTGATAATTTTGTCAAGGCTGGGAACCAAAGCAGTCATAGTACTAGGGGGAGAGAGCACAACTTTGTAGTACCCACAGTCAGTGGCCAGGCTTCAAACACCTTTTATTGTACAGCAATAAAGGAATGGAACAGACTGCCTGCACATGTCAAAAGCCAGTCATAGCATGAACCAGTTCAAGAAGAGAACCAAAAGCTACCTAATGAATGTAGCGACAGAAAGGGAGGAGAATAATATTATTTTTTTTTAGCTAACATACATGTAAATGTAAATAACTTTTTACCTTATTCCTAGTATATATTCTTTATAGTATAAAAACATATATCTCCTACGGTGTATAATATTAAGGTATTAAATGGACCCCAATGGAAATAAGTCACTCTGACTTTTTTGGGTTATCCTGGGTTCTCTACACATATGCTTCTATGTATGATGATCTATGTAACTGTATTTGTGTATACCTGAATAAACTTACTGTTGGTTTAAAATTTAATTGAGTGTAAAAGAGAACCAACAGAGAAGATCTGCGCATGCGCGGGGTCCTAGAGGGCACAGCATGGGCATGGGCAGGTGGCGTGGGTAAACAGTCGTCGTCAAGTGGTCGCTTGGGTGGATTCAATGGCGTGGGTGGATGGCTAGTCTGCAGCCAGTAATCCACGTGATTCGGTCGAAACCTTGATACTAGGTTTCGTTTCTTAAAATGAAGCGACGGGATTACTCTCAATGATGTGGGAGGTTAAGTCCGGGAAGCCACTGTAATAGAGTGGTGGAACTGAAAGAGAGTGCTGAGCGCCGAGTTGGAATGACGTGCAATGGTGCGTGATGGAAGTGAACAAGGGGCTGTCATTCCATCCCCACTCATTGGCTTTGGAACTTAATGGATCGACTACTAACGAGTGTAAATTAGTGGGACATTAAATCGTCGTGTGAACTGAAGAGAAATTGTTGATGTTAATGTTAAAAGAGAGAATGTGTGCAGTGATACTCTGCACCATTCTCCTACTGACCACAAGTTAGTAAGTAAGTAAGTAAGTTTATTCAGGTATACACAAATACAGTTACATAGATTATCATACATAGATAACCCAAAAAGTCAGACAGAGTGACTTATTTCCATTGGGGTCCATTTAATACCTTAATATTAAACACTAGTAGATACTAGTTATTATACTAAAAATTAAAGGAATAAGGTAAAAAGAGTTATTTACATGTACATGTATGTTATCTAAAAAAAATAAAAATCATTCTCCTCCCTTTCTGTCGCTACATTCATTAGGTACCTTTTGGCTCACTTCTTGAACTGGCTCGTGCTATGACTGGCTTTGACATGTGCAGGCAGTCTGTTCCATTCCTTTATTGCTTTACAATAAAAGGTGTTTGAAGCCTGGCCAGTGACTGTGGGTACTACAAAGTTGTTCTCTCTCCCCCTAGTACTATGACTGCTTTGGTTCCCAGCCTTGACAAAATTGGCAGCAAGATATTCTGGACACTGTTTGTGAGCAATTTTATAAACTTGATTTAATTTAAGTTGTTTTACTCTGCCTTCAATATTCAGCATATCCAATTGTTGTAATTCATCCTGGCCTACATGTTCTCTTGGACCCAGCTCCAGGATGAATCTTACCATTTTGTTCTGTGTGATTTGCAGTTTATCTTTCAGTTTTTTTGTCAAGGCAGAGTACCATGAAGAGCAAGCGTAGTCGATATGACATTGTATAAGAGCTAAACATAGGGTCCTGCGAGCCTCAGTAGGTAGACACTGTGCTTGTCTGTAGAGGAACTTCAGTCTGGCATTCTCTTTCTTTACTACACTGTTACCTATCAATTCTCCTGACATGCATGGGTCAAAGGGAATTCCCAAATATTTTACTGAGGAAACTGAGGTGATGGATTCCCCATTACATCGGACATTAAAATTATTTACCCTGCTCAGTTTATATTTCGTGCCAAAGAGTATGGCTTCTGTTTTCCCGAGGTGTAACGATAACTTGTTGTCTACTAACCATTTGCTGCAGGACTCTAGTTCCAGTGTTAATACATTAGCTATATCTTGTGGGTCTTTACCTGATACTAACAGAGCACTGTCATCCGCATACAGTAGAAGTTTGCACTTGACACTGATGGACATGTCATTTACATAACACAGGAATAATAAGGGACCCAGAATACTACCTTGGGGAACTCCCCATGCTATCGGCAGTGGTTCTGATTCTGTTTTGTTGATTTTGATAATTTGTTTCCTATTGCTAAGATAGGACTTAAACCAGTCTGTGGAACCTTTCTTACATAATACATTGTGGTTGACAGTATCGAAGGCCTTTTGCAAGTCTAAAGTTACCATTCCTATGAGGTTCCCTATCGACATTTCAGTTCTCATGTAATCCATCAGATTAATTAGGGAGGTGTCAGTTGAGTAAGAGCTCCTAAAGCCTGATTGGTAACTATGAAGAATGTTGTTGTCATTAAGATACTTCACTACTTGAAAGTACACCGCCCTCTCTAGAATTTTGGATATTACACTGAGTATACTAACAGGCCTATAGTTGCTGACATCGGACCTACTATTTTTTTTTTTTTGAAGATAGGAGTAACTCTGGCCTCCTTGAGCCCCTCTGGTACTGTATTAGTGGTGATGGACAAATTTATTATGTGAGCAATGGGAATTGCCAGTTCAGAGGCACCGTCTTTTAGGAACTTAGACGGGATGTTATCTGGGCCGATGCTCTTAGTTGGGTTTAACCTGCTTAGTTCTTTTTGCACGAAGTCATGAGATACACTTACTAGTTGACAATTGTTTTGAGTTACCCCTTTATTGATATAGTATGTTTTAAACTTATCAGAGTCTGTGTTAAAGGTATTTGATGCAGCTGGTAGCTTACTTACAGTTGTGTAGTATGAATTAAAACAATTTGCCACTTTAGTTGTATCGTGGCATACCTCGTTATCAACATTTAGTACTATGTTAGATCTATCTACGGGTTTATGGCTATACCCCAACTGTTTTAGTTGTTGCCAGAGCTTTCTAAGGTTATTTTTGTACTCTTCGATTTTTGAGCAGTAGTGCCTAGCCTTTGCGCCTTTTATAAGCCTCTGCACTCTGTTCCTCACCCTTTGGAATTCATTTAGCGGCCAAGACTCCTTAATTGGGACAAACCAAGTGACACCATCGTCCTGCTGGAAGAAGAACTGTGTCTACCAAGCAGGACATCAAAACGAGGGAACAAACAGACAAAGGATGCGACCTCCTCGCCCACAGTAAGTAACCTTTCTATTTATGACAGACTGATACTGGCCAGTTAGGTATGTTATAATAGTACAGGTATTGTGGGTGTGTCAGCGATCTCCAGTGACCATCAATAATATTGGGTAAGTACTCAACTAGTTGTACTCACCTAGTTGTGGCTGCAGGGGTCGAGTCATAGCTCCTGGCCCCGCCTCTTCACTGGCCTCTACTGGGTCACTCTCCCTGCACCATGAGCTTTATCATACAGTGGGCCCTCGGTTAGCGGCCGTAATCCGTTCCAGGAGCTGGGCCTTTAACCGAAATGGACTTTAACCGAATTAATATTCCCCATAAGAATTAATGTAAATGCAATTAATCCGTTCCAGACAAAAATATTCACACAAAATTATTTTTTAACAATTAAATTAGTATTACATACTTTTATTGAAGACTAATGCTGGCTTCTGGAATATAGGGAGGAGGAAATAGAGAGGAGTTAGTTTTTGGAAGGGGAATCCCCCTCCAAAAGGACTTCAGGTAACAAGTCCCTCTCTGGGGTTACTTCCCTTCTTTTTCTTTTAATGCCAGTAGGACCAGCTTGAGAGTCACTAGAACCTTGCCTCTTTAACATTTCCCTGAAGTGGGACAAGGTTTTGTCACTAAACATGTTGCAGATATGGCTTGTTTCAGCTTGGTCAGGATGGTGTTTTTCAACAAAACTTTGTAACCTATTCCACATTCCACACATTTCCTTAATCATTGAAGAAGGCACCTCCTCTCTCTCTCCCTCCTCCTGTGAAGCAAGTTCCTGAGCTGTGGTCTGTTGCTGTTCCAGATGAAGCTCTTGCAGCTCTTCAGTTGTTAGCTCTACCCTGTGGTCCTCCTCCAACTCTTCCACATCCTCACCACTCACCTCCAACCCCAGACTGTTCCCAAATGTCACAATATCTTCCACAACAGGCACAGACAAATCCTTCAAAATCCCTCTGTTGGACACAATCTGGCCACAGTGGTCTCCAAGCAGAGTTCAAAGTCCTGGTAGTCACTCCCTCCCAAGCCTTACCTATAAGGCCTATGCAGTTTTAGATATTGAAGTGATTCTTCCAGAACTCTCTAAGGGTCAATTCAGTGTCTGAGGTCACATCAAAGCACTTAACATAAGAACATAAGAAAGGAGGAACACTGCAGCAGGCCTGTTGGCCCATACTAGGCAGGTCCTTCACAATCCGTCCCACTAACTGAATATTTACGCAACCCAATTTTCAATGCTACCCAAGAAATAAGCTTTGACAATTCTACCCACTCATGCGCGAGTCCCACTCAAATCCAACCCCTCTCACTCATGAATTTATCCAACCTAAATTTGAAACTACCCAAGGTCCTAGCTTCAATAACCCTACTAGGCAGACTGTTCCACTCATCAACTACCCTATTTCCAAACCAATACTTTCCTATATCCTTTCTAAATCTAAACTTATCTAACTTGAATCCATTATTGCGGGTTCTCTCTTGGAGAGATATCCTCAAGACCTTATTTATATCCCCTTTGTTAATACCCATTTTCCACTTGTATACCTCGATCATGTCTCCCCTCATTCTACGTCTTACAAGTGAATGTAATTTTAGGGTCTTCAATCTTTCTTCGTAAGGAAGATTTCTAATGCTATGTATTAATTTAGTCATTCTACGCTGAATGTTTTCTAATGAATTTATGTCCATTCTGTAATATGGAGACCAGAACTGAGCTGCGTAATCTAGGTGAGGCCTTACTAATGATGTATATAACCTCTGGACTTCTGTTGCTAACACTTCTTGATATAAATCCCAGTAATCTATTTGCCTTATTACGTACGCTTAGGAATTGCTGTCTTGGTTTAAGGTTGCTGCTTACCATCACCCCCAAGTCCTTCTCGCAATCTGTATGGCTAAGTTCTACGTTATTTAACTTATAAGTGCTTGGGTTATGGACACTCCCGAGCTTCAGAACCTTGCATTTATCTACATTGAACTGCATCTGCCACTTTTCTGACTACGAATAAAGTTTGTCTAAATCTTCCTGAAGTTCTAGGACATCTATGTTTGAATCAATTATCCTACCTATCTTCGTGTCGTCGGCGAATTTGCTCATATCACTAGTAATTCCCTCATCAAGGTCATTGATATATATTATAAATAACAATGGGCCTAAGACTGATCCCTGTGGAACACCACTTGTTAAAGTCCCCATTCGGATTTAACCCCATTTATGCACTCTCTGCTTCCTATTGGTGAGCCATGACTCGATCCATGACAGCACTTTTCCCCCAATGCCATGAGCTGCCACTTTCTTTAACAGTCTCTGGTGCGGTACTCTATCAAAAGCCTTACTAAAGTCTAAATAAACAATATCGAATTCTTTATCGTGATCAACAGCCTCAAAAGCTTTACTGAAGAAGGTTAATAAATTAGATAGGCAGGAACGGCCCCTCGTGAATCCATGCTGGGTATCATTAATCAAATTATGGTTATCTAGATGGCTTCTTAATATCAGCTATAATTGACTCTAGTAATTTGCCTACAATTGAGGTCAGGCTTATTGGGCGGTAGTTTGACGGTAGTGACTTGTCCCCTGCTTTAAAAATAGGAATTACATTAGCCATCTTCCACATATCAGACACTACACCTGTTTGAAGAGATAAATTAAAAATGTTAGATATTGGTTCACAGAGTTCCATTTTGCATTCCTTAAGAACCCTTGCAAA
>WNWK01055016.1:0-11385 GCA_009830355.1 Cherax destructor
GTGGAACAGTCTGCCTAGTAGGGTCATTGAAGCTAGGACCTTGGGTAGTTTCAAATTTAGGTTGGATAAATACATGAGTGAGAGGGGTTGGATTTAAGTGGGACTCGCACTTGAGTTAATAGAATCTGCAAAGCTTATTTCTTGGGTAGAATTGAAAATTGGGTTGGGCAATTATTCTGTTAGTGGGATGGATTGTGAAGGAAAGGAAATAAATGGTATAAAATACCGACACAATGGAAAAATAAACACATAAGCAGTATAATGTGATCCTTTATTGACAACGTTTCGCCCACGCAGTGGGCTTTATCGAGTCACAGACAGATCTACCTGGAAAATGAGCAACATGGAGATATATATAGGGTACAGTCAGGTGGAGAATGCTGGGTCAGGTGGAAAAAGCTGCATGTGAGTCTTAAAAGTAGTGTGATAGTTAAAAACATAGTGTGACTTAAAGGACCTGCAGTGTACCATTCTTGAGTTCTAGGTGGGATAGCGTTGAAGAAGTTTCTTGGCAATAGGTTCAGCTATGTTGTAGAAGCCGTTGTTCTGGTTGAAGTTGTTGGATATACAGATGAGTGATGATTCTAGGATTCTTCGGTATTGCGTTTGTCTTCTCTGGCGATGAGTCTTGCGTTTCTGTAGTTGATTAAATGGTTGTGTAAATTTCGGTGTTGAACACAGGCATTTCTTGAGTCGTCAGATCTGCCTGCGTACTGGTGTTCTGAAATGCGTGTTTGTAGGTCTCTGGATGTTTCGCCAACGTATAATTTGCTGCAGCCATTACAAGGGATTGTGTATACCCCTGCCGTGGATTGAAGCTTTTCCTGTCTGTTACTGGTAATGTCCTTGATGGTGGTGGATGTGGAGGTGGATACTCGGAATGAGGTCTTAGAAAAAATGTTGGAAACTTGTTTGGAAATGGAGTTGGTGGGAAGGACTATGTATCTCTTCTCAGCAGTGTCTTCTCTGGGTGTGTTGAAGATGTTTAATGCCCGTCGTCTGCAGTCTCTAATGAAGTGACGAGGATAGTGAAGTTTGGAAAAAACTTGTTCAATGAGGGAGCATTCTTCTTCAAGGAACTCACTGCTGCAGATTCTGAGTGCGCGCAGAAAAAAGCCTATAATTATAGGCTTTTTCCTGCGCCCTCAATCTGGGCAGTGGTTCCTTGAGAGAAGTAATCCCTCATTGAGCAAGTTTTTCCAACTCCATCGTCCTCTAGAACTGCAGGCGACAGGCATTCTTCAGCAGACACTGCGAGAAGACATAGCCTTCCACCAATCCATTTCCAAACGAGTTTCCAACATTTTCTAAGCTCTTCAGTACCCCCCACATCCACCCCATCACCACAGGCATTCATCACGGCAAGGTAACCATCCGCTGTAATGGCTGCAGCAAGCCATCGTTGGCGCTTCGAGACCTACAACCGCATTTCAACTGCCAATGCGAGGATTGGCGACTCAAAATGCCTGTGTTCAAACCAGGCAAAACCATTATCAACTACGACGCAGAACTCAGCCAAGCCGCAGCAGAATCTGAATCCATCACTTATCCAACCAGACTCAACGGCTCTCCACATGGCTGACCTGTGCCAACAAATTTTCAGCTATCCCACACTCAGATGGTACACTGCGGGTCACTGAAGTCACACTATGTTCTAACTTCCACACTACTGCAGCTTCCACCTGCCAACCTGACTGTACCTATATTATCTCCATGTTGCATTTTCCAGGTAGATCTGTCTGTGACTCGATAAAGCCCACTGCGTGGGCGAAACGTTGTCAATAAAGGATCACATTATACTGCTTATGTGTTTATTTTTCGGATTGTGAAGGACTTGCCTAGTATGGGCCAACAGGCCTGCTGCAGTGTTCCTCCTTTCTTATGTTTCTTATGTTAATAATAATAATAGTTTATTTAGACATGATACAATGTTGTTATTTAGACATGATACATAGGTACAGTGGACCTCCGAGTATCGTAATTAATCCGTTCCAGGAGCTAGTACTTAACACGAAGTTTTCGAAATTCGAACCATTATTTCCCATAAGAAATAATGTAAATACAATTAATCCGTTCCACAAAAAAATATTCACATATAAAATAATTAAAAACAATATATATATATATATACATTTACTTACCTTTATTGAAGAGTTGCAGGCATCTAGAAGATAGAGTAATGAGTAATGAAGGTCCTCTTGGGCATTTTCTTCCAAAACAGGCCTGTTTCATCACAATTAAACACTTGTTGGGGGAGGAATTCTTCAGCCTCTACGAAGGGAAATCCCCACTCCCTGCATGCCTGCTACACTCCCTGCATGAAAGCTACACTCCCTGCATGCCTGCTAAACTCCCTGCATCAATGCTAAACTCCCTGCATCAATGCTAAACTCCATGCATGCCTGCTAAACTCCATGCATGAATGCTAAACTCCCTGCATGAATGCCAAACTCCTGCATGCCTGCTAAACTCCCTGCATGGCTGCTACATTCCCTGCATGAATGCTACACTCCCTGCATGAATGCTACACTCCCTGCATGAATGCTAAACTCCCTGCATGAATGCTACACTCCTCATACCTGCTAAACTCCTGCATGGCTGCTACACTCCCTGCATGAATGCTAAACTCCTGCATGAATGCTAAACTCCCTCATGAATGCTACACTCCCTGCATACCTGCTAAACTCCTGCATGGCTGCTACACTCCCTACATGAATGCTAAACTCCCTGCATGAATGCTAAACTCCCTGCATGAATGCTACACTCCCTGCATGAATGCTACACTCCCTGCATGAATGCTAAACTCCCTGCATGAATGCTAAACTCCCTGCATGAATGCTAAACTCCCTGCATGAATGCTAAACTCCCTGCATGAATGCTACACTCCCTGCATGCCTGCTAAACTCCCTGCATGCCTGCTAAACTCCCTGCATGCCTGCTACACTCCCTGCATGAATGCTACACTCCCTGCATGAATGCTACACTCCCTGCATGAATGCTAAACTCCCTGCATGAATGCTACACTCCCTGCATACCTGCTAAACTCCCTGCATGGCTGCTACACTCCCGGCATGAATGCTACACTCCCTGCATGAATGCTAAACTCCCTGCATGAATGCTAAACTCCCTGCATGAATGCTACACTCCCTGCATGCCTGCTAAACTCCCTGCATGCCTGCTACACTCCCTGCATGAATGCTACACTCCCTGCATGAATGCTACCACAGGGGTGCCACTAGGAAGCTTCTTTGGACCCATGGTGACTTATTTCACAGTGACAATCACTAAAACAACCAAAAAAAACACCAAATGTAGTGTGAATGTTTGAAAGAGCGCGCTAGGTAATGTTCTCTCAATGGTAAACAACGCTTCACTGGCGGCGTCCTGCGTCCCGCGCAGGCGCGGAGCAGGCGGACAGGTCTAATACGTTACGAAACACGAGCGGTTTTACGATTCTCGTAGTCGTAAAAAGCTTACGAAACACGATGTTTACGAAGTAAGAACCTTACGAAACTCGGGGGTCCACTGTATAAATGAGGTGTACATGCCAAAAGCCCCTAATATGCTGTGCATTGTGGGTATTCTTAAGATTAAGTAATAGTAGACTACATGGTAAAAAATTATGGTTGATAATTTATAAAATAAGTATAATTGTGTATCTAAGTTGTAAAATTTGGATATAATAATCTATTAATTGTAGCAATGCAATTAATTGAGTGAGATAACAATTTAAAACAATTAGTTGCATTGCAATTACAGTTTATGTGGTCATTATAATGTACAGTCATACCTCGGTTAACGATATTAATCCGTCAGAGATGGCATATCTTTAACCGAAACAATCGTTAACCGAATCAATTTTCCCCATAAGAAATAATGGAAATAAAATTAATCGTCCAAGACTTTCAAAAGTAGTAAAATAAAATATTTTTTAGAACTTTTTGACATTAAATAATACACAATTTAATGAACAATAAATAAATACACATGTAAATATAGTACAATAACATGTCACTTACATTTATTGAAGAGTTGTTGATGTGTGGAGGACGGGAGGAGGGAAAGGATGGAGTATAGTATGCTAGTGTTTGGAAGGGGAATCCTTCCATTAACACTGCAGATGGCAAGTTCTTTTCTGGGGTTACTGGCCTTTTCTTTTAATGCCACACTCCCTGCATGAATGGTACACTCCTGCATGCCTGCTACACTCCTGCATGCCTGCTACACTCACTGCATGCCCGCTACACTCCCTGCATGTCTGCTACACTCCCTGCATGCCTGCTACACTCCCTGCATGCCTGCTATACTCCCTGCATGCCTGCTACACTCCCTGCAATACTCCCTGCATGCCTGCTACACTCCCTGCATGCCTGCTACACTCCCTGCATGCCTGCTACACTCCCTGCATGCCTGCTACACTCCCTGCATGCCTGCTACACTCCCTGCATGCCTGCTACACTCCCTGCATGCCTGCTACACTCCCTGCATGCCTGCTACACTCCCTGCATGCCTGCTACACTCCCTGCATGCCTGCTACACTCCCTGCATGCCTGCTATATTCCCTGCATGCCTGCTACATTCCCTGCATGCCTGCTATACTCCCTGCATGCCTGCTACACTCCCTGCATGCCTGCTACACTCCCTGCATAAATGCTACACTCCCTGCATAAATGCTACACTCCCTGCATGAATGCTACACTCCCTGCATGAATGCTACACTCTTTATCACAGGGCTGACACTAGGAGCTTTCTTTGGACCCATGGTAGCTTATTTAGCAGTTGCAAGCACTAAAAACAGTGGAATAATGACAATATACTGGTATAAATGCGTGGGTGGAGTGGGTGGTGGTCGCTCCGCTTGTAAACAATAGCACACTGACGCTCCCTGGAGTGCGCGTTCAGCTGGGTGCCACGCGGACACGTCCGGTACGAATGTCGTTAACCGAAGCAAACATCGTTAACCGCAATCATTTTTTTTACGTCAAAAATATCGTTAACCGAAATTATCGTTATCCGACAACATCATTAACCGAGGTATGACTGTACTTGTTATAGTAACAGTTGGCTCAGTATTTATTATTCATAACAGGTTTTTACATTTAAGTGATTAATCAGGTTGTTATGGGGTATTATGGACTTGCTATGGGGGCTATGGAACCCAGCATGTATTGTAGTAATTAAGTAACATGAATGCCTAATTAAATTGAATTAATCAGAAGTACTGCTTAAGATGTTTAAAGGCTAGGCTATCCTTAAAACTTAAAGAAGCTGAATTAAACTGAGTTTCTTAATATAATAGGTTATAAATATAAATGCACATTTTTATAAATACAGTGGTACCTCGAGTTACGATGGTCCCCAAAATCGCCCTTTTATGTAAGTTTATTTTTTTAAATGCTTTTGTAAGTATATTTTGGGGGTGTAAAAGGACTAGTCTATTTTACATTATTCCTTATGGGGATAAATTCTTTGGTAATGGCACTTGAACAGCATTCTCGAACGAAAAATATCGTAACTCGAGGTACCACTGTACTAGTTTATAAGTTGCATGTCTCATTGTAATAACATAAGATATATTGAGAGTACATGGAGGATGTGCAAAGTGATAGGTTTTTGTTTGTTTATGTGGGAAGCAGAGTAGCATTGTTTTGAATTGGGGTACAGGCAGGGTTTCTTTGGCAATCACAGGTAATGAATTCCAAATTTTAGGGCCTTTTATATGCATTGAGTTTTTGCATAGTGTTAGATGGACACGGGGAACATCGAGGAGTGCTCTGTGTCTAGTGTTATGGTCATGTGTCTTGTTAAAGTTGGTAAGGAGAAGTTTGAGTGGTGGGTTAAGGAGATGTGTACAAAGTGGAATGAGTTGCAGACATTTGTTGAAAGATACCATCCTGAGCAAGCTGAAATGAGCCTTCTGTGCAACCACTTCAGTGCCAGAGCCATGTTGTACTTCAGAAAAGTGTTGAAGAGTCGCCAGAAACAGAGGACTCTGGACAGTTACTTCACCAGGCAGGGGTCTACTGACTCTCAAGCTGGTCCTAGTGGCGTTAAAAGACCAAGAAGGGAAGTAACCCCAGAGAGGGACTTGTTACCTTAAGTCCTTTTGGAGGGGATTCCCTTCCAACCATTAACACCCTGCCCCTGTCAGCAACTCTACCTTCCAGATGCCTGCAACTCTTCAATAAAGGTAAGTACGTAAATGTTATTTTTTTTTTTTGAGTGATTATTTTTTTGGGGAACGAATTAATTGTATTTACATTATTTCTTATGGGAAATAAGGTTTCAGATTACGAAAGATTCAGATTAAGTAATAGCTCCTGGACCAGATTAATTTCGTTAACCGAGGGTCCACTGTACCCAGATGTTGCACATGTGTCTAATTTTGAGAGGGAAAATTGTATGAGTATTAGTGAGGAGTTAGAGGTGAGTGTGGAGGAAGTGGGTAAGCAGTGGGGAAGGTTGTATGAGCATAATTGAAAGGAAACAATGATATTCAATACTGATAAGTGATATTCAATACTGATAAGCAATATTCAATACAGTGGTACCCCGGTTTACGATGGTCCCCAAACTCACCCTTTTATGTAAGTTTATTTTTTTAAATGCTTTTGTAAGTGTAATTTTGGGGGTCTAAAAGGACTAGTCTATTTTACAACATTTCTTAAGGAGATAAATTCGTTTGGTAATGGCACTTGAACAGCATTCTGGAATGAAAAAATATCGTAAACCGGGGTACCACTGTACCGATAAAAAGAAGAATAATATAGGGTGCAATGTGACCAGACACAGCAGAAGAATTATAATGGATTAAGTTTGAGTATAGCTTGATAACAGGTAAGGTGACACAAACACTATTTAGATAGACACAGTTCAAAATAACTCGAGGAAATTCTGTTGATATGGGAAAAACTGTAAAATACAATTATTAAGGAAACAGTGAGGGACAAGAGAGATATCTGTATGGCTTTATTGGATTAGGAAGAGAAGGTATGTGTGGGTTAAGTGTTTACACTAAATACAGTGGTACCTCTACTTACGAGCACCTCCCAACATCACACAGATATGTATTGTTATTTGCAAAAATATATGCATACAGAGAGACCAAGTGACATTTACACGTTGTGAATAAGTCACTAACAAACACACACACACACACACACACAGAAGAGACAAAAGACAGACTCGAACAATTATGTAAGTGTATTTTTGTAGGTGCATTTGTAAGTGTATTTTTAGGGGTCTGAAATGGATTAACCTAATTTTCATTATTTCTTATGGAAAAAAATTCCTTCGGTATCGGCACTTGAATAGTCGACTGGAATGAATTTTGTTCGTAAGTAGAGGTACCACTGTACTGAATAATTCTTAAGAGTAAGGAGCTGTGTCTTGTTATGGATTTGGAAAAGGTAAATAAACAGGGAAGACAAGTGAGGGAAGTGGCAAGTGATGCAAATGTATTTTATCAAGACAAATGTGAAGTTTTCTAGTAAAAATGCCTCTTAGATTGGACTGTGTAATTTAACTGCTTGTTTCATTTATTTATAACTGTGATTGTAATAGTATAAGTGAATGCTATTGTTAGGGAGAGGTTAAGGCTTGAAAGATGGTAAAAATATGAAGTGTTACAGTGTCAGTGTTACAGTGTGTCAGTGTTACAGTGTGAGTCAGTGTTACAGTGTAAGTCAGTGTTACAGTGTCAGTGTTACAGTGTGAGTCAGTGTTACAGTGTAAGTCAGTGTTACAGTGTGTCAGTGTTACAGTGTGTCAGTGTTACAGTGTCAGTGTTACAGTGTGAGTCAGTGTTACAGTGTTACAGTGTGAGTCAGTGTTACAGTGTGTCAGTGTTATAGTGTGAGTCAGTGTTACAGTGTGTCAGTGTTACAGTGTGTCAGTGTTACAGTGTGTCAGTGTTACAGTGTGAGTCAGTGTTACAGTGTGTCAGTGTTACAGTGTGTCAGTGTTACAGTGTGAGTCAGTGTTACAGTGTGAGTCAGTGTTACAGTGTGAGTCAGTGTTACAGTGTGAGTCAGTGTTACAGTGTGAGTCAGTGTTACAGTGTGAGTCAGTGTTACAGTGTGAGTCAGTGTTACAGTGTGTCAGTGTTACAGTGTGTCAGTGTTACAGTGTGTCAGTGTTACAGTGTAAGTCAGTGTTACAGTGTGAGTCAGTGTTACAGTGTGAGTCAGTGTTACAGTGTGAGTCAGTGTTACAGTGTGAGTCAGTGTTACAATGTGAGTCAGTGTTACAGTGTAAGTCAGTGTTAC
This sequence comes from Cherax destructor, assembly GCA_009830355.1. Lineage (NCBI taxonomy): Eukaryota > Metazoa > Arthropoda > Malacostraca > Decapoda > Parastacidae > Cherax > Cherax destructor. The sequence goes on from WNWK01055016.1 coordinate 8,268, forward strand.
AGTCTGAGTCAGTTACAGTGTGAGTCAGTGTTACAGTGTGTCAGTGTTACAGTGTGAGTCAGTGTTACAGTGTGAGTCAGTGTTACAGTGTGAGTCAGTGTTACAGTGTGTCAGTGTTACAGTGTGTCAGTGTTACAGTGTGAGTCAGTGTTACAATGTGAGTCAGTGTTACAGTGTGTCAGTGTTACAGTGTGAGTCAGTGTTACAGTGTGAGTCAGTGTTACAGTGTGAGTCAGTGTTACAGTGTAAGTCAGTGTTACAGTCTGAGTCAGTGTTACAGTGTAAGTCAGTATTACAGTGCGAGTCAGTGTTACAGTGCGAGTCAGTGTTACAGTGCGAGTCAGTGTTACAGTGAGTCAGTGTTACAGTGTGAGTCAGTGTTACAGTGTAAGTCAGTGTTACAGTGTGAGTCAGTGTTACAGTGTAAGTCAGTGTTACAGTGTAAGTCAGTGTTACAGTGTGAGTCAGTGTTACAGTGTAAGTCAGTGTTACAGTGTGAGTCAGTGTTACAGTGTAAGTCAGTGTTACAGTGTGAGTCAGTGTTACAGTGTGAGTCAGTGTTACAGTGTGAGTCAGTGTTACAGTGTGAGTCAGTGTTACAGTGTAGTCGCAGGTGAGCAGTGTTACAGTGTGAGTCAGTGTTACAGTGTGAGTCAGTGTTGCAGTGTAAGTCAGTGTTACAGTGTGAGTCAGTGTTACAGTGTGAGTCAGTGTTACAGTGTGAGTCAGTGTTACAGTGTGAGTCAGTGTTACAGTGTGAGTCAGTGTTACAGTGTGAGTCAGTGTTACAGTGTGAGTCAGTGTTACAGTGTGAGTCAGTGTTACAGTGTAAGTCAGTGTTACAGTGTGAGTCAGTGTTACAGTGTAAGTCAGTGTTACAGTGTGAGTCAGTGTTACAGTGCAAGTCAGTGTTACAGTGTAAGTCAGTGTTACAGTGTGAGTCAGTGTTACAGTGTGAGTCAGTGTTACAGTGTAAGTCAGTGTTACAGTGTAGTCAGTGTGTGCAGTGTTACAGTGTAGTCAGTGTTCAGTGTGTCAGTGTTACAGTGTGAGTCAGTGTTACAGTGTAAGTCAGTGTTACAGTGTGAGTCAGTGTTACAGTGTGAGGATCAAGCCTCCACCACTCCTTGTGCTGAATGATCCACAAAGGTTTAGAGCATCACATAATACCTGGAGAGAGTTACCTGGAGAGAGTTCCAGGGGTCAACGCTCCTGCGGCCTGGTCTGTGACCAGGCCTCATGTTGGATCAGAGCCTGATCAACCAGGCTGTTACTGCTGGCTGCACACAGTCCAACGTATGAACCACAGCCTGGCTGGTCAGGTACCGACTTTAGGTGCCTGTCCAGTGCCTGCTTGAAGACAGCCAGGGGTTTGTTGGTAATCCCCCTGATGTATGCTGGGAGACAGTTGAACAGTCTTGGGCCCCTGACACTTATTGTGTTGTCTCTCAATGTGCTAGTGGCACCCCTGCTTTTCATCAGGGGGATGTTACATCGCCTGCTGAGTCTTTTGCTTTCATAGGGAGTGATCTCGTATGCAAGTTTGGTACTAATCCCTCGAGAATTTTCCAAGTGTATACAATAATGTATCTCTCCGCCTGCGTTCTAGAGAGTACAGGTTTAAGAACTTCAAGCGTTCCCAGTAATTAAGGTGGTTTATCGCAGTTATGTGTGCCGTGAAGGTTCTCTGCACATTTTCTAGGTCAGCAATTTCACCTGCCTTGAAAGATGCAGTTAGTGTGCAGCAATATTCCAGCCTAGATAGAACAAGTGACCTGAAAAATGTCAACATGGGCTTGGCATCCCTGGTTTTAAAGGTTCTCATTATCCATCCTGTCATTTTTCTAGCAGATGTGATTGCTACGGAGTTATGGTCCATGAAGGTGAGATCCTCTGACATGATCACTCCCAGGTCTTTGACATTAGTTTTCGCTCTATTGTGTGGTTGGAATTTATTTTGTACTCCGACTAGATTTTAATTTCCTCACGTTTTCCATGTCTGAGTAATTGAAATTTCTCATCATTGAACTTCATATTGTTTTCTGCAGCCCATTTAAAGATTTGGTTTATGTCTGCTTGGAGTCTTGCAGTGTCTGGACACTGTCATGCAGATTCTGGTGTCATCTGCAAAGGAAGACACTGCACTGTGGCTTATATCCCTGTCTTTGTCCGATATGAGGATGAGGAACAGGATGGGAGCGAGTACTGTGCCTTGTGGAACAGAGCTTTTCACTGTAGCCGCTCAGACTTTACTCTGTTGACTACTACTCTTTGTGTTCTACTTGTTAGGAAATTATAGATACATCTACCAACTTTTCCTGTTATTCCTTTATCACGCATTTTGTGTGCTATTATACCATGGTCACACTTGTCAAAGGCTTTTGCAAAGTCTGTGTATATAACATCTGCATTCTGTTTGTCTTCTAGAGCATCAAGGACCTTGTCGTAGTGGTCCAGTAGTTGGGACAGACAGGAGCACTCTGCTCTAAACCCATGCTGCCCTGGGTTGTGTAATTGATGGGTATCTAGATGAGTGGCGATCTTGCTTCTTAGAACCCTTTCAAAGATTTTTATGATATGGGACGTTAGCGGAATTGGTCTGTAGTTCTTTGCTATTGCTTTACTGCCCCTTTGTGGAGTGGGGCTATGACTGTTGTTTTTTGGAACTGCGGGACTACCCCAGTGTCCATGCTCCTCTCCATAAGATGTTAAAAGCATGTTCTTGATGAACACGGAGTTCCACGAGTCTAGGCCTGGAGCGGAGTGCATGGGCATGTCATTTATTGCCTTTTCGAAGTCATTTGGCATCAGGGTAATGTCAGATAAGCTTGCGCCTGCTAAGTTCTGTGGCACTCTCATAAAAATTCATTTAGGTCTTCGACTTTCAGTCTGGTTAGCGGCTTGCTAAAAAATGAGTCATACTGGACTTTAGTAACTCACTCATTTCCTTGCTGTCATCTGTGTAGGACCCATCCCGTTTAAGTAGGGCCCAATACTGGATGTTGTTCTTGACTTTGATTTGGCATGAAAATAAATTTTTGGGGTTTTTTCAATTTCATTTATGGGTTTTGTTCTTCCCACATTTCGATTCCTTAAGATTCCTTTTAAATTTTTAATT
>WNWK01055017.1:0-11385 GCA_009830355.1 Cherax destructor
CCCCTTTCACACAAAACCTCCTTTTCCCCTCCCTCCAACCTTTTCTAGGCTGACCCCTACCCCGCCTTCCCTCCACTACAGATTTATACACTCTCGAAGTCATTCTATTTTGTTCCATCCTCTCTACATGTCCAAACCATCTCAATAATCCCTGCTCACCCCTCTGGATAATAGTTTTGGTAATCCCACACCTCTTCTCATCTCCAAACTACGGATTCTCTGCATTATATTCACACCACACATTGACTTCAGACATGACATCTCCATTGCCTTCAGATTTCTCCTTGTTGCAACATTCACAACCCATGTCTCACACCCATACAAGAGTATGGGTGTGAGAAATTCCCCTCTTTGCTTTCATGGATAAAGTTCTCTGTCTCCACAAGCTCCTCAGTGCACCACTCACCTCTTTTTCCCTCGTTAATTCTATAATTCACCTCATCCTTCATAGATTCATCTGCTGACACATCCACTCCAAAATATCTGAACACATTCACCTCCTCCATACTCTCTCCCTCCATTCTGATACCCAATCTACCGTTATCTATTTTTTTTGTTATCCTCATCACCTTACTCTTTCCTATATTCACTTTTAATTTCCTTCTTTTACATACCCTACCAAACTCATCCACCAACCTCTGCAACTTCTCTCCAAAATCCCCCAAAAGCACAGTGTCATCAGCAAAGAGCAACTGTGACAACTCCAACTTTGTGTTAGATTCTTTGTCTTTTAACTCCACACCTCTTGCCAACACCCGAGCATTCATTTCTCTTACAACTCCATCTATAAATATATTGAACAACCATGGTGACATCACACACACACACACACAGATATATATACTGTATATATATATATATATATATATATATAATAGTAAAAACACTGCGACTAGATAAGGATTTGAACACATGCTGCTTTGGTTCGCCTCATGGTAAATGAAAACCCATGACGCTCTAACCCATAGAACCACACAATCCTAAAAGAACCAAGCACCCAGCCAAGCTAGGTGTGTTACCCTTGGTCCGAGGACATACGGTAGTGTGGGTGCCTCTGAGCTATTTCATTCTCCTCCCCGTTTTGTGTACTAGCCTCAACGAACAGTATTTTATATTATTGTGACCACGAACATGTGGTATTGATCAATAACAACACTGCGACTAACCAAGGATTCGAATCCATGGTCAGAGGCACCCACACCACCGTATGTCGTCGGACTAAGGGTAACACACCTAGCTTGGCTGGGTGTTTGGTTCTTGTAGGAGTGCGTGGTACTGTGGGTTAGAGCGTCATGGGTTTTTGCTCACCATGAGGCTGGCCAAAGCAGCATGGGTTCGACTCCTTGGCTAGTAGCAGTGTTGTTATTGAACAATATATATTTATATATGTATAACGGGAGGGATAACGTGTCCATTTAAATTGACCAGAAAAAACGGAAACGTTTAGAGGGGAGACTTCTAAAAGTTATAAAAAGAAAACGGGGCTCATTTAAAGGGGGAGGCATCTGCAATAACAAGAAATACGGCCACAGATATTGAACCTTCATAATTCTGAGGTATATAATGTAGTGCTGAATAGGTAAAACTTGCAATTTTGGCTTAAACAGCAACTAGCTTTCGAATAAGGGAAGCGAAAATTTGTGTGTGTGCAATAATTTCGCAAAAAAAATTCTGAATCTAACGAAAAAAAATATATTTCATTGTGTTTGTTTATTATTAAATTATTGCAAACGGTCGATCACCATGCCCAGCCCTTCTAGGGCAGGGTAGGTGTCAAGGCTGGAGCTTGCTACCATCTGCAGCTCGCAAGCTTGCACTTCCTGTCAAGGAAGTGAAGATAGACAAGGGACGCCTAGCTTCTCCCTACAGCCCAGTTCTGGTGGGGAATCTGGCTAGGCCTGGGGACAGTTGGTCCCGCCGATGAGGGGGTACTTGCTCCTCCCATGGGAGACTTAGATCTCTGATACTCCCACAAAAGGGAGCAGGAGCCGGGTCGCCATCTGGTAAAGACCAGGGCCGGGAAAATTCCCGGCGAATCAACACCTCCTCCTATTGCAACCTTATCTAAAATATATTTAGTTGGATTAGGCTAAATTAAATTACGCTTCTCATAGTCAGGTTAGGTAAGTTTTCTAAGGTTTGTCTGCCACAAAATTATTAATTTTTACATTAAAATAAATGAAAAAAATAAATCTTTAAACGTGTAAGAGAAAATTTTAAAAAGGACTTAATTTTAAATGAGTTCTTGCTAATTGACCAATTTTACCTATTCGGCACGACATATATATAAAATGTGTGCAATGATTGCGAACAAGCAATAGAAGATGTAAAACAACCAAAGGATGAGTTGAATGATAGCTCTAGGCCTAGAGTTCACCTTACGAAAGCAGACAAAATATGTGTGATAGTAATAAATGAAGATGTTAGTAGAAGACAGGGGAAATTACCCGTCCCTTAATAATAACCCGGTGGACCAGGTTAATATCAAGTTTAATAAAATCTTAGAACTTTACTAAGAAGTAATGAGGAAGTGATTAAGTAACTGTCAGCTAGATCAGCCACACTTCCTTATAGGTACTGTTTGATAAAAACTCATAAGCATGGTTTTGATGCGAGACCTTTTGTTAGCTCTCTAGAATAGGCATCATATGCCATGTTAAAATGTTTGGTAAAAATATTAACTCATTTGCTTGGCAACATTTCTGAAGCCCACGTAAATAACAATGTTGACTTTATTGACAAATTGAAGAATCTGAAAACATCCAATGATTTTACACTGGTAAGTTTTGATGTCAGTGCGTTGTTTACCTGTGTGCCGGCTCAGGATTTATCTGGATGAATAATTAGATGAGTTTCCCTGCCATTCGATAAGAACACCATTATTGAGTTGATTAAGTTGTGTGTAGTTGATTGTAAGTTTGAGTTTGAACTGAAATATTATGCTCAAAACCAAGGAATGGCTATGGGAAATCCGTTGCCTCCCTGTTAAGCAATCTGTATTGGGAGTTTTTTGAGACAAAGCTGTTGAAACATATCCTGCCCCGTGACACTAGTGGTTCAGATATGTGGACAACAACTTGTGTCTTTGGTCGAATGATATAGACCTGAACACATTTTTAATGAGACTTAATCCTCTTGTTCCGCCTATTAAATTCACTGTGGAGGAAGAAGTGGATTTTGAATTTTCATTCTTAGATACTTTGATCCACCAGGTTGATAGAATCATTAAGTTTACAGAATACAGAAACCCCAATAATGATTGCTCATGTATCCAATGCTACTCTGACCATGAAACAAGAGTAAAAAGAAGTGTCTTTCTCAATATTTCTGAGAATCTATCAAGTGTGCAGCCCAGAGTTTCTTGATGAGGAAATTAGGAATACCTTTGACATTGCCACGAAACTACGTTACCCTAATGTGTTTGTAGAAACAGCTTTGCTGGCTGCTAGGAAAACTTATCATAGAACTGAACCTTGGATAACACCCCAGATTAAGATTATGCTGATTCTCCCAAACAATGAGAAGTTATCTGACCTGCCGAGTGCCCTAAAAAAGATTCAACAAATAAGAAGTTTTTAAGAATTCACGGACAATTAAGAGCATTTTGATCAAGAATTCCTTCAACACTGTGTTGATGGTGTTTACAGGATTGGGTGTAATGGCTGCAACTTATCTTATGTGGGACAGACTGGCAAACCTCTAGAGGTTAGAGTAACACAACACCAATATTCAATATGAACAGCTCAGAAATCAAATGCGATATTCAACCACATTTGGGTTTGCAACATTCCAGCAAATTGGATGGAAGTTAGAGTCATAGTTCCTTGTGCCTCATGGCTGCAAAAAATATGTTAGAATCGGCAATTATAAACATGATTAACGTTCATTATACAGTGGACCCTCGGTTAACAAATACCCCGGAAATCGTACAATTATGTAAGTATAATATTGTAAGTGCATGTTGAAGTGTATTTTTGGGGTCTGAAATAGACTAACCTACGTGACATTATTTCTTAAGTGTTTTAAACAAGGGAAGTGTTTTTGGGTATGTCCAAATGAGACCGAACTGTGGAATAAAATCACATCGATATTAAAAGATGACAACACCAAATCGGACTTCATAAAAAACATGATAGCTTTCTATAACAGTTGGGAAAGTAAAAAATCAGGGCCAGGTGGTGCTACCGCCCCTGGTACAGATGTTGAAATGGTAGCCAGTAAATCTAAGAATGTAGAAATAAATGATGGTGACCTGAAGAGGGACAGTAGCTCTAGTGAAATAAATGATGGGGAAACAGGTGTAGACAAGGATACACACAAAATAGTGTTACAAACTAGCAATACCATGGTAGATAGTAAACAAGGGGATGCCCAGGGAAATACTGAAGATAAATTACCGGAAAAAGTTGAAGGCTCCATTGTTAGCACTAGTAACGAAGACAGACACGAGACAGGAACACACCCACCAATGGGGAACACAGTCACAAAAAACCAGGGCAAACGGAAACCAGGCCTATGTGAATATTATACACTTGGTATCTGCAGGCATGGAAAATCTGGGAAAACAGATGGGACATGCAATTATGATCACCCCAGAAAATGCCATGCCCACATGAAAACAGGCAAATGCAACCTCCCGTCCTGTAAGTTTTTCCACCCTGAAATGTGCCACACATCAATTCAGGAAAGACAGTGGTATAACTTATATTGCCAAGCATACCACCTAAAGGGTATGAGGCGACACAGAACATCCAGACCATGGCAAAATCTGGGTAGCCACAGCCACTTCGGAGAGAGAGGTTTTTTAGTACCAGTAAGGAAAAAAAGCTGGCAGGAAATGACAGAAATTGTACACCAACTGCAATCATTTCTGGAGTGGAATCACAGTCAGTGACCTCCACTCCATTACAACAGATATTAGAGCCAGGAAAAAAAGACCCCTCTTCCATACCACCAATCCAACGACATTCATCTTTGCTAATATACAGACATGACTCAGACTCTGCTAGTTGACTCTGCCTAGTGCGGTCACAGCAGCTCTGACTTACAGCAGTCTCCCTACGATCCCCGTTGGGGAGGGGAATTTCTACCTTCATCACGATGAGCTACGCAAATCGTGTCAAGATCAAACCCAACAGTGGCACTGTGAATGATTCATCCAAGCTTGCTCTAGCAGTTGCTGTTAAGAGTGTGCTACATGTGAAGTTCAACACCATACTGACCTTGAAAGAAGCATTTATTGTTGTCTGCAACGATGATGAAGATGCAGAAAACTACTCACTACAACAGCCACCACCACTCTCTCTGAACGAGGATTTACTGTCATATCATCTCAGCTCTCAGGGCAAGACGAACAGTTTTCCTTAAGAAACTTGATAAGCTTCTTACAGTTCAACCTATCGACGAACTCAAGACATCCATTGAAGATCAAAACTCATGGGCCACAGTGGAGAGCGTTAAAGCTTCCTCCATGCTCAAGGTCACGTTTACCGACGTCAACATGGCTGCCACTGCATTAGCCGACGGACTGGCTGTGTATTACTACTTCGTTAGCCCCACCTGCATCGAGGCAGAGAGATTTCACTACATTTCTCACTGTTGGACCTGTTACTCGTATTCACACAACACCAGCGACTGTCCTGTGAAGGAAAAGAAGTTTTGCACTACATGTAGTAGTGAAGGACATGATTTTAGATCATGTACCGTTGCTGCTCCACCAACACCATCCTGCCTCAACTGCAAAAGCAACGATCACCACACACTTGCTGCTAAGTGTCCCACTCGCAAAGACATTCTGAAGAAGACCCAAGAAGCAGCACAGAAAAAATCACAACAAAAGTCTCCCACCTATGCTGCTATCGCCAAGATTCAGGCAGACACCACCAAGATTCTTAAAGCCACACAACCATCTACCAGCACAGTCGTCACACCGCCAACAATGGACACCACCAAAATCCAGTACTGTATGATATATGCACACATGGCCAACATGGCGAATCCTGGCTCATTCAACACTGTCATCAATGAGATTTTTGAACTAAATAATATGCCCAAGTTCAACTTTCCTGACTCACCACCATCAGCCGACATCATCAAATGCACCAGTGCGCCTCTAAACATCTCAACGCCTGCTCAACCAACACCACCACCACCACCACCGCCATCACCACCACCACCACAGGCTCCTCCCTCCGACACTGAAATGGACCAATCAGAGACAGTGCAGGAGCCGCAAGCTATCTCCTTCTCTGCACTCCAACCACCAACCAAACAAGCGAAATCTACGACAAGCACTACAGTACAGCAACCAAAATATAAAAATTACATCGATGTCACCTTCTTCACTACTACAACAGAGAAGACTGATTTATCTACATTTGAAATCGGCGAAGGACTCGCATCTGGAAAGATCAAGTTCACCTGTATCCCAAATTTTGACAGATCACCTCAAGACTTTCTCGACTCCTTTATCCCACTAAGTAAGACACCAGAACACAGGGAAGTCAGGATGATAATCAAAACCCTGCGAAGATCCTCGTTTAAGAAACTCACCAATGGATACAAAACCGACGACATCAGCAGTCTTAACACCTGGTAAACCTCTATATCTCCACCGCCATTCCTGTCGACCAATCATCGTTTAGCAGCCTCCCTTCCCAGTCTTCCTGCTCCTGACGCCTGCCAGTGACCAATCACTATCAAGAATGATCCAACACCAAGAAAGATGCAGCCAGCCAGCAAGTATGTCGCCTTCAGTGTGTTCTTCTGCTTCAGTATTGCTGTTCCAACGGCTTCACAAGGCTCAGCGGTTGGGTTTAGTCCTGACTCTTTCTCTTCAACTGCAGTCATTCCTCTCACCAGCTATTCTTCGTCTGTCCACACTTCCCGCTCGCCCTCCGAGGGTACTTACCTGAGAGTATTCGTTCGTTCGTTCGTTCAGGGTCTAAAGCCAGCAACAAACAACAAGGTACCTTACATTCGTGGACGGCTTACAGAGTCAAATGCTATGTTTGCGGCTTTCACAGAGACCCACATAAGAGATCACTTGGACAATGAAATATGGATCCCGGGCTACAACCTATACAGGTGTGACAGAGTGAACAGGAAAAAAGGAAGGGTTGGCCTGTATATCACAGAGTCACTTATATGTTCAGAACTACTAAATGCCTCAAATTATATAGTTGAAGTATTAGCAATAAAGGTCGAGAATCAAAGCCTGGTCATCGTGGTTGTCTACAAGCCCCCCGGATGCAACGTCCCAACAATTCCAGGAACAGCTTCTGAAAATTGACCACTGTCTGGAAAATCTTGCTACTGGGGGATTTCAACCTCAGGCACCTAAAATGGAGGAACATTGAAAACAATGTGGTAGCAGAGATAACACCAGGAGGCAGCTCAGATGAAAATTCACACATGCATGAACTTTTAAATCTCTGCACCAAGTTCAGCAAATAGTTGAGCCCACAAGATTAGAGAATACGCTGGACCTCATCTTCACCAACAATGATGATCTGATACGAAATGTCATCATATCAAAAACAATATACTCAGACCACAACACAATAGAGGTCCAGACATGCATGCGGGGAGCCCCAGATCAACAAAATGTGATCAGCCGCGAGGGAGCTTTCTCCAAATTCAACTTCAATAACAAAAACATAAGGTGGGACCAAGTAAACCAAGTCCTAAATGATATAAACTGGGAAGATTGCCTAAGCATCACGGATCTCATCCTATGTCTAGAACAAATTAACTCTGTGGTACTTGAGGTTTGCTCAAGGCAAATTCCCTTAAGGAAAAGGAGAAGATGCAAACTAGAAAGAGAGAGGCGCTCCCTATACAGGCGAAGGCAAAGAATAACGGAGTAGCTACAGAAGGCCAATATCTCTGAAATACATAGGGAGACACTAGTCAGAGAAATAGCAAACATCGAATTAAAACTAAAGGAATCTTACAGGAATCAAGAGACACCGGAAGAACTAAAAGCCATAAATGAAATTGAAAGAAACCCAAAGTATTTCTTTTCCTATGCAAAATCAAAGTCGAGAACAACAACCAGTATTGGGCCCCTACTTAAACGGGATGGGTCCTACACAGATGACAGCAAGGAAATGAGTGAGTTACTTAAGTCCCAGTATGACTCAGAATTTTAGCGAGCCACTAACCAGACTGAAAATCGAAAACCTAAATGATTTTTTTATGAGAGTGCCACAGAACTTGAGAGATGCATGCCTTTCTGACATCACCACGACGCAAAATGACTTCGAAAATGCAATAAATGACATGCCCATGCACTCCGCTCCAGGCCCAGACTCATGGAACTCCGTGTTCATCAAGCACTGCAAGAAGCCCCTATCACATGCTTTTAACATCCTATGGAGAGGGAGCATGGACACTGGGATCGTCCCGCAGCTACTAAAAACAACAGACATAGCCCCACTCTACAAAGGGGGCAGTAAAGCAATAGCAAAGAACTACAGACCAATTGCGCTAACGTCCCATATCATAAAAATCTTTGAAAGGGTTCTAAGAAGCAAGATCGCCACCCATCTTGATACCCATCAATTGCACAACCCAGGACAGCATGGGTTTAGAGCAGGCCGCTTCTGTCTGTCCCAACTACTGGACCACTACGACAAGGTCCTGGATGCTCTAGAAGATAAACAGAATGCAGATGTTATATACACAGATTTTGCAAAAGCCTTTGACAAGTCTGACCATGGTGTAAAAGCACACAAAATGCGTGATAAAGGAATAACAGGAAAAGTTGGTAGATGGATCTATAATTTCCTAACATGTAGAACACAAAGAGTAGTAGTCAACAGAGTAAAGTCTGAGGCAGCTACTGTGAAAAGCTCTGTTTCACAAGGCACAGTACTTGCTCCCATCCTATTCCTCATCCTCATATCAGACATTGACAGGGATATAAGCCACAGTGCTGTGTTTTCCTTTGCAGATGACACCCGAATCTGTATGACAGTGTCCACCGTTGAAGACACTGCAAGACTCCAAGCAGACATAAACCAAATCTTTAAATGGGCTGCAGACAACAATATGAAGTTCAATGATGAGAAATTTCAATTACTCAGATACGGAAAACGTGAAGAAATTAAAATCTCATCAGAGTACAAAACTAATTCCAACCACACAATAGAGCGAAAAACTAATGTCAAAGACCTGGGAGTGATCATGTCAGAGGATCTCACCTTCAACGACCATAACAAAGTAGCAATTGCATCTGCTCGAAAAATGACAGGATGGATAATGAGAACCTTCAAAATCAGGGATGCCAAGCCCATGTTGACACTTTACAGATCGCTTGTTCTATCTAGGCTGGAATATTGCTGCACACTAACTGCACCTTTCAAGGCGGGTGAAATTGCTGACCTTGAAAATGTGCAGAGAACCTTCACTGCACGCATAGGTGCGGTAAACCACCTCAACTACTGGGAACGCTTGAAGTTCCTAAACCTGTACTCTCTAGAATGCAGGCGGGAGAGATACATTATTATATACACATGGAAAATTCTCGAGGGCTTAGTACCAAACTTGCACACAAAAATAACTTCCTACGAAAGCAAAAGACTCGGCAGACGATGTAACATCCCCCCAATGAAGAGCAGGGGTGCCACTAGCACGTTGAGGGACAACACAATAAGTGTCAGGGGCCCAAGATTGTTCAACTGCCTCCCAGCATACATCAGAGGGATTACCAACAACCCCCTGGCTGTCTTCAAGCAGGAACTGGACAGGCACCTGAAGTCGGTACCTGACCAGCCAGGCTGTGGTTCGTACGTTGGACTGCGTGCAGCCAGTAGTAACAGCCTGGTTGATCAGGCTCTGGTCCAACAGGAGGCCTGGTCACAGACCAGGCCGCGAGGGCGTTCACCCCTTGAATTCTCTCCAGGTAGACTCCAGGTAAGGAAGTAAATTCGTTCGGTAATGGCACTTGAGCAGGCTTCTGGGATGAAGTTTTTTCGTTAACCGAGGGTCCACTGTATAATAATTACTTTGGATTATTCAAACTTGATTCGTTTATATTTGAGACCATCATGCATTCCAATATGAATGCTTTGTCTTAGTGTCATAATTCCATACCAAGGAATTAGGGACTGTTTTCTTGTTCTTTCTTGTGTTAGACCAGTGTCCACTCAAGAGTTGAGTGAGATAGATAACTACAGATGTCTCCATCTTGTTTTAAGCGAGTCAGCCGTGAACCCATTTTCCTTAATATTATGGATTTTTTCTAAGAAAATTGCCAGATATATTTATATTCAGAATTCAGTCTTTTATATTACCTGGAGTTTACCTGGAGAGAATTCCAGCGGTCAACGCCCCTGCGGCCCGGTCTGTGACCAGGCCTCCTGTTGGACCAGAGCCTGATCAACCAGGCTGTTACTGCTGGCCGCACACAGTACAACATACGAACCACAGCCTGGCTGGTCAGGTACCGACTTTAGGTGCCTGTCCAGTGCCTTCTTGAAGACAGCCAGGGATTTGTTGGTAATCCCCCTGATGTATGCTGGGAGGCAGTTGAACAATATTGGGCCCCTGACACTTATTGTGTTGTCTTTCAACGTGCTAGTGGCACCCCTGCTCTTCATTGGGGGGATGTTACATCGCCTGCCGAGTCTTTCGCTTTCGTAGGGAGTGATTTTTGTGTGCAAGTTTGGTACTAAGCCCTCGAGAATTTTCCATGTGTATATAATAATGTATCTCTCCCGCCTGCGTTCTAGAGAGTACAGGTTTAGGAACTTCAAGCGTTCCCATTAGGCATGAAAACCTGCCATCTCATATTAGAGAAAACTTAGAGAGTGCTTCTGAAGAAATGTTTGAACTGATTAATTTTATGAGACAAAATATTGATGAGAGTGATTGCCTCTTCACAGAGTATGAATTAGATAACGCATTAACTAAAGGTCGATCAACTGCTCCTGGAGAGGATGGTATAACCTATGATATTCTCAGAACTTTAAGGCACGTGCCTAATAATCCTTTGTTGGCACTGTATAATACCAGTTACATTGAGGGAGTTCTTCCTACTTCCTGGACCAATAGTCTCATTGTGCCTATCCCTAAGCCCCAACAGTGTGATACATTTAGACCGATCTCCTTAACTAGCTGCCTTTGTAAAATTTTTGAAAGAATGATACTTAACAGACTCTACTATAGAATCAGACACCAACTCTCCCTCCCTCTATGGGTTCATGAAAGGTAAGAGTGTGCAGAATTGTATCTCCACCTTTCTCACCTCACACACCTCTACTAGTTTTACCACATTTCTTGATCTAAAATCTGCATTTGATATCGAACAGAACTGTTATTCTACATGAACTAGCCAAAATGAATATTAGTGGTAGCCTACTCTGCTGGATAATAGGATAC
>WNWK01055018.1:0-11385 GCA_009830355.1 Cherax destructor
TATATATATATATATATATATATATATATATATATATATATATATATATATATATATATTTTTTTTTTTTTAACACATCGGCGATTCCACCAAGGCAGGGTGGCCCGAAAAAGAAAACTTTCATCATCATTCACTCCATCACTGTCTTGCCAGAAGGGTGCTTTACACTACAGTTATAAAACTGCAACATTAACACCCTCCTTCAGGTGCCGGCACTGTCTTCCCATCTCCAGAACTCAAGTCCGGCCTGCCGGTTTCCTGAATCCCTTCATAAATGTTCCTTGCTCACACTCCAACAGCACGTCAAGTATTAAAAACCATATGCCTCCATTCACTCCTATCAAATACGCTCACACATGCATGCTGGAAGTCCAAGCCCCTCGCACACAAAACTTCCTTTACCCCTCCCTCCAACCATTCCTAGGCCGACCCCTACCCCCCCTTTCCCCTCCACTACAGATTTATACACTCTCGAAGTCACTCTGTCTCGTTCCATTCTCTCTACATGTCCAAACCACCTCAACAACCCCTCCTCAGCTCTCTGGACAATCGTTTTGGTAATCCCGCACCTCCTCTAATTTCCAAACTCCGAATTCTCTGCATTATATTCACCCACACATTGACCTCAGACATGACAACTCCACTGCCTCCAACCTTCTCCTCGTTGCAACATTAATCACCCATGCTTCACACCCATATAAGAGTGTTGGTATAACTATACTATCATACATTCACTTCTTTACTTCCATGGACAAAGTTCTTTGTCTCCACAGACTCCAAGTGCTCCACTCACCCTTTTCCCATATCAATTCTATGATTCACCTCATCCTTCATAGACCCATCTGCTGACATGTCCACTCCCAAATATCTGAATACATTCACCTCCTCCATACTCTCTCCCTCCAATCTGATATCCAATCTTTCGTCACCTATTCTTTTTGTTATCCTCATCACCTTACTCTTTCCTATATTCACTTTCAATTTTCTTCTTTTACACAACCTACCAAATTCATCCACCAACCTCTGCAGCTTCTCTTCAGAATCTCCCAAAGCACAGTGTCATCAGCAAAAAGCAACTGTGACAACTCCCACTTTGTATTTGCTTCTTTATCTTTTAGCCCAACACCTCTTGCCAAGACCCTCGCATTCACTTCTCTTACAACCCCATCTATAAATATATTGAACAACTACGGTGACATCACACATCCTTGTCTATGGCCCACTTTTACTGGAAATAGTCCCTTCCCTCCTACACACTCTAACCTGAGCCTCACTATTCTCATAAAAACTCTTCACTGCTTTCAGTAACCTTCCTCCTATTCCATACACCTGCAACATCTGCCACATTGCCCCCCTATCTACCCTATCATACGCCTTTTCCAAATCCATAAATGCCACAAAAACATCTTTACCCTTATCCAAATACTGTTCACCTATATGTTTCACTGTAAACACTTGGTCTACACACCCCTACCTTTCCTAAAGCCCCTTGTTCATCTGCTATCCTGCTTTCTGTTTTACTCTTAATTCTTTCAATAATAACTCTACCATACACTTTACCAGGTACACTCAACAGACTTATTTTCCTATAATTTTTGCACTCTCTTTTGTCCCCTTTGCCTTTATACAAAGGAACAATACACGCTCTCTGCCAATCCTAGGTACCTTACCCTCTTCCATACATTTATTAAATAATAGCACCAACCACTCCAAAATTATATCCCCACCTGCTTTTAACATTTCTATCTTTATCCCATCAATCCCAGCTGCCTTACCCCTTTCATTCTACCCACTGCCTCACGAACTTCCCTACACCCACAACTGGCTCTTCCACACTCCTACAAGATGTTATTCCTCCTTGCCCTACACACGAAATCCCAGCTTCCCTGTCTTCATCAACATTTAACAAATCCTCAAAATATTCTCTCCATCTTCCCGATACCTCTAACTCTCCATTTAATAACTCTCCTCTCCTATTTTTAACTGTCAAATCCATTTGTTCTCTCGGCTTCCTCAACTTATTAATCTCATTCCAAAACTTTTTCTTATTTTCAACAAAATTTGCTGATAACATCTCACCCACTCTCTCATCTGCTCTCTTTTACATTGCTTCACCACTCTTTTAACCTCTCTTTTCTCTCCATATCTCTTCCCTCCTTGAATCACTTCTACTTTGTAAAACCTCTCATAAGCTAACTTTTCTCCCTTACTACTCTCTTTACATCATCATTCACCAATCGCTCCTCTTCCTCCCGCACCCACTCGCCTGTAACCACAAACTTCTGCTGAACACTCTAACACTACATTTTTAAATCTACCCCATACATTTTCGACCCCATTGCCTACACTCTCACTAGCCCATCTATCCTCCAATAGTTGTTTATATCTTACCCTAACTGCCTCCTCTTTTACTCCCACTGTAGCTATAACTAAAAAGTGATCTGATATATCTGTGGCCCCTCTATAAACATGTACATCCTGAAGTCTACTCAACAGTCTTTTATCTACCAATACATAGTCCAACAAACTACTGTCATTACGCCCTACATCATATCTTGTATACTTATTTATCCTCTTTTTCTTAAAATATGTATTACTTATAACTAAACCCCTTTCTATACAAAGTTCAATCAAAGGGATCCCATTATCATTTACACCTGGCACCCCAAACTTACCTACCACACCCTCTCTACATGTTTCTATTACTTTAGCATTTAGGTCCCCTACCACAATTACTCTCTCACTTGGTTCAAAAGTTCCTATACATTCGCTTAACATCTCTCAAAATCTCTATCTCTCCTCTACACTCCTCTCTTCTCCAGGTGCATACACGCTTATTATGACCCACTTTTCGCATCCGACCCTTATTTTAATCCACATAATCCTTGAATTTACACATTTATATTCCCTCTTCTCCTTCCATAACTGATCCTTCAACATTATTGCTACCCCTTCCTTAGCTCTAACTCTCTCAGATACTCCTGACTTAATCCCATTTATTTCTCCCCACTGAAACTCGCCTACCCCCTTCAGCTTTGTTTCGCTTAGGGCCAGGACATCCAACTTCTTTTCATTCATAACATCAGCAATCATCTCTTTCTTATAATCCGCACTACATCCACGCACATTCAAACAACTAGCCCTTTGCCGGGAGCAATGGGCTAGAAACCCCTTCTCCTGTACACATTTACTAATGTATATATATATATATATATATATATATATATATATATATATATATATATATATATATATATATATATATATATATATATATATATATATATATATATATATATATATAAAATATATATATATATATTGTCTAGTGGACCCTCGGTTTTCGAGTGTTCCAGAAATTGAATAATTTGGATTTAGAACACTTTTTAGCCAAATTTCGTCCTGAATTTTGAGCATCCGCTCGGAAATCGAGTGTTTTAGATGCGTCCACCCCGTCGGCGACACCACTTCCTCTCACATATCATACTCAGTCTGCGTCTCTATCTAGTGGAGTAAGGAATACTCTGCTCGTTCATCCGTTCATTCGTTCATTTTGGTGCTTATTTACTGATTGATACTGTGAAATAAGCCACTATGGGGCCAAAGAAAGTTCAGAGTGCCAGCCCTTCGGTAAAGAAAGTGAGAAAGACGATAGAATTCAAGAAAGAACTTGTGGGAAAATATGGAAGTGGCGTATGTGTAGCCGAGCTAGCCAGGATGTATGGCAAGTCAACATCAACAATATGTTCAATCCTGGTGAAGAAAACAGAAATCAAGGAAGCTAAAGTTGCGAAAGGGGTGAATATGCTAACGAAACAGAGATCACAAACAATCGAGGATGTGGAGAATTTGTTGGTATCGAGCCATTCCCCTTCCAAACAATAAATCCTCTTTCTCTCCTCCTCTTTGTCTTACATACACCACCAAGAGTCTTCAATAAAGGTATGTAATCTTTAAACTATTTATTTCTATTTATTTATAATTGTTTTGTGTTTGTAAAACTATAGTTAATCTTTAAAAAATGATTTTTTTGTGAATATTTTTGGGTGTCTGGAACGGATTAATTGGGTTTACATTATTTCTTAAGGGAAATATTAATTCGGTTTTCGAGCATTTCGGATTTAGAGCAACACTCTGGAACAGATTAGCTCGAAAACCGAGGGTTTACAGTATATACAGTGGACCCCCGCCTAACGAGCAAAATTCATTCCAGAAGCCTGCTCAGGTGCCATTACCGAACGAATTTACTCCCTTAAGAAAAAATGTCAAGTAGGTTAGTCCATTTCAGACCCCCAAAATACACTTACAAAGCACTTACAATATTATACTTACATAATTGTACGATTTCCGGGGTGCTCGTTAGGCGGGGTCCACTGTATATATATATATATATATATATATATATATATATATATATATATATATATATATATATATATATATATATATATATATATATATATAGGTAATAGGTAATACATATTTAAGAAAAAGAGGATAAATAAGTATACAAGATATGATGTAGGGCGTAATGACAGTAGTTTGTTGGACTATGTATTGGTAGATAAAAGACTGTTGAGTAGACTTCAGGATGTACATGTTTATAGAGGGGCTACAGATATATCAGATCACTTTTTAGTTATAGCTACAGTGGGAGTAAAAGGTAGATGGGATACAAGGAAAATAGAATCAGTAAGTAAAAGAGAGGTGAAGGTTTATAAACTAAAAGAGGAGGCAGTTAGGGTAAGATATAAACAACTATTGGAGGATAGATGGGCTAGTGAGAGTAGGCAATGGGGTCGAAAATGTATGGGGTAGATTTAAAATGTAGTGTTAGAGTGTTCAGCAGAAGTTTGTGGTTACAGGCGAGTGGGTGCAGGAGGGAAGAGGAGCGATTGGTGGAATGATGATGTAAAGAGAGTAGTAAGGGAGAAAAAGTTAGCATATGAGAGGTTTTTACAAAGTAGAAGTGATGCAAGGAGGAAGAGTATATGGAGAGAAAAGAGAGTTAAAAGAGTGGTGAAGCAATGTAAAAGAGGAGATGAGAGAGTGGGTGAGATGTTATCAGCAAATTTTGTTGAAAATAAGAAAAAGTTTTGGAATGAGATTAATAAGTTGAGGAAGCCTAGAGAACAAATGGATTTGACAGTTAAAAATAGGAGAGGAGAGTTATTAAATGGAAGTTAGAGGTATCAGGAAGATGGAGAGAATATTTTGAGGATTTGTTAAATGTTGATGAAGACAGGGAAGCTGTGATTTCTGTGTAGGGCAAGGAGGAATAACATCTTGTAGGAGTGTGGAAAGCCAGTTGTGGGTGTAGGGAAGTTCGTGAGGCAGTGGGTAGAATGAAAGGGTAAGGCAGCTGGGATTGATGGGATAAAGATAGAAATGTTAAAAGCAGGTGGGGATATAATTTTGGAGTGGTTGGTGCTATTATTTAATAAATGTATGGAAGAGGTAAGGTACCTAGGGATTGGCAGAGAGCGTGTATTGTTCCTTGTATAAAGGCAAAGGGGACAAAGAGAGTGCAAAAATTATAGGGGAATAAGTCTGTTGAGTGTACCTGGTAAAGTGTATGGTAGAGTTATTATTGAAAGAATTAAAGTAAACAGAAAGCAGGATAGCAGATGAACAAGGGGCTTTAGGAAAGGTAGGTGTGTAGACCAAGTGTTTACAGTGAAACATATAGGTGAACAGTATTTGGATAAGGGTAAAGATGTTTTTGTGGCATTTATGGATTTGGAAAAGGCGTATGATAGGGTAGATAGGGGGCAATGTGGCAGATGTTGCAGGTGTATGGAATAGGAAGAAGGTTACTGAAAGCAGTGAAGAGTTTTTATGAGGATAGTGAGGCTCAGGTTAGAGTGTGTAGGAGGGAAGGGACTATTTCCCAGTAAAAGTGGGCCTTAGACAAGGATGTGTGATGTCACCATGGTTGTTCAATATATTTATAGATGGGGTTGTAAGAGAAGTGAATGCGAGGGTCTTGGCAAGAGGTGTTGGGCTAAAAGATAAAGAAGCAAATACAAAGTGGGAGTTGTCACAGTTGCTTTTTGCTGATGACACTGTGCTTTGGGAGATTCTGAAGAGAAGCTGCAGAGGTTGGTGGATGAATTTGGTAGGGTGTGTAAAAGAAGAAAATTGAAAGTGAATATAGGAAAGAGTAAGGTGATGAGGATAACAAAAAGAATAGGTGACGAAAGATTGGATATCAGATTGGAGGAGAGAGTATGGAGGAGGTGAATGTATTCAGATATTTGGGAGTGGACATGTCGGCGGATGGGTCTATGAAGGATGAGGTGAATCATAGAATTGATGAGGGGAAAAGGGTGAGTGGAGCACTCGGTCTGTGGAGACAAAGAACCTTGTCCATGGAAGTAAAGAGGGAATGTATGAGAGTATAGTTATACCAACGCTCTTATATGGGTGTGAAGCATGGGTGATGAATGTTGCAACGAGGAGAAGGCTGGAGGCAGTGGAGATGTCATGTCTGAGGTCAATGTGTGGTGTGAATATAATGCAGAGAATTCGGAGTTTGGAAATTAGGAGGAGGTGCGGGATTACCAAAACGATTGTTCAGAGAGCTGAGGAGGGGTTGTTGAGGTGGTTTGGACATGTAGAGAGAATGGAACGAGACAGAGTGACTTCGAGAGTGTATAAATCTGTAGTGGAGGGAAGGCGGGGTAGGGGTCGGCCTAGGAAAGGTTGGAGGGAGGGGGCAAAGGAAGTTTTGTGTGCGAGGGGCTTGGACTTCCAGCAAGCATGTGTGAGCGTATTTGATAGGAGTGAATGGAGGCATATGGTTTTTAATACTTGACGTGCTGTTGGAGTGTGAGCAAAGTAACATTTATGAAGGGATTCAGGGAAACCTGGCAGGCCGGACTTGAGTTCTGGAGATGGGAAGTACAGTGCCGGCACTCTGAAGGAGGGTGTTAATGTTGCAGTTTTATAACTGTAGTGTAAAGCACCCTTCTGGCAAGACAGTGATGGAGTGAATGATGATGAAAGTTTTTCTTTTTCGGGCCACCCTGCCTTGGTGGGAATCGGCCGATGTGTTAATAAAAAAAATATATATATATATATATATGTCGTGCCGATTAGGTAAAACTTGCGATTTTGGTTAAATAGCAACGCTCTTCTTGCCATATAAGACAAGTGAAAATTTGTGTATGCAATAATTTCGCCAAAATCATTCTGAACATAACAAAAAAATATATTTCATTGTGTTTGTTTATTATTAAATTAATGTTAACGTATCTAAAATATATTTAGTTGGGTTAGGCTAAATTAAATTGCGCTTGTTGTAATAAGGTTAGGTAGGTTTTCAAAGTTTCTCTTGGTACAAAATTATAAATTCTTACATTAACATAAATGAAAAATATATCTTTAAACGTATAAGAGAAAATTTTAGAAAGGACTTAATTTTAGATGAGTTCTTGCTAATTGACCAGTTTTACCTAATCGGCACGACATATATATATATATATATATATATATATATATATATATATATATATATATATATATATATATATATATATATATATATATATATATATATATATATATATATATATTTTATATGTTAACATAAATGAAAAATATATCTTTAAACGTATAAGAGAAAATTTAGAAAGGACTTAATTTTAGATGAGTTCTTCTAATTGACCAGTTTTACCTAATCGGACGACATATATATATATATATATATATGTCGTGCCGATTAGTAAAACTGGTCAATTAGCATGAACTCATCTAAAATTAAGTCCTTTCTAAAATTTTCTCTTATACGTTTAAAGATATATTTTTCATTTATGTTAATGTAAGAATTTATAATTTTGTACCAAGAGAAACTTTGAAAACCTACCTAACCTTATTACAACAAGCGCAATTTAATTTAGCTAACCCAACTAAATATATTTTAGATACGTTAACATTATTTTAATAATAAACAAACACAATTAAATATATTTTTTCGTTATGTTCAGAATGATTTTGGCGAAATTATTGCATACACAAATTTTCACTTGTCTTATATGGCAAGGTGAGCGTTGCTATTTAAGCCAAAATCGCAAGTTTTACCTAATCGGCACGACATATATATATATATATTTTTTTTTTTATTTTTTTTAAACATCGGCCGATTCCCACCAAGGCAGGGTGGCCCGAAAAAGAAAAACTTTCATCATCATTCACTCCATCACTGTCTTGCCAGAAGGGTGCTTACACTACAGTTATAAAACTGCAACATTAACACCCCTCCCCTTTAGAGTGCGGCACTGTACTTCCCATCTCCAGAACTCAAGTCCGGCCTGCCGGTTTCCTGAATCCCTTCATAAATGTTACTTTGCTCACACTCCAACAGCACGTCAAGTATTAAAACCATATGTCATTCACTCCTATCAAATCGCTCACACATGCTTGCTGGAAGCCAAGCCCTCGCACACAAAACTTCCTTTACCCCCTCCCTCCAACCTTTCCTAGGGCCGACCCTACCGCCTTCCCTCCACTACAGATTTATACACTCTCGAAGTCACTCTGTCTCGTTCCATTCCCTACATGTCCAAACCACCTCAACAACCCCTCCTCAGCTCTCTGGACAATCGTTTTGGTAATCCGCACCTCCTCCTAATTTCCAAACTCCGAATTCTCTGCATTATATTCACACCACACATTGACCTCAGACATGACATCTCCACTGCCTCCAGCCTTCGCCTCGTTGCAACATTCATCACCCATGCTTCACACCCATATAAGAGCGTTGGTATAACTATACTTCATACATTCCCCTCTTTACTTCCATGGACAAGGTTCTTTGTCTCCACAGACTCGAAGTGCTCCACTCACCCTTTTCCCCTCATCAATTCTATGATTCACCTCATCCTTCATAGACCCATCCGCCGACATGTCCACTCCCAAATATCTGAATACATTCACCTCCTCCATACTCTCTCCCTCCAATCTGATATCCAATCTTTCGTCACCTATTCTTTTTGTTATCCTCATCACCTTACTCTTTCCTATATTCACTTTCAATTTTCTTCTTTTACACACCCTACCAAATTCATCCACCAACCTCTGCAGCTTCTCTTCAGAATCTCCCAAAAGCACAGTGTCATCAGCAAAAAGCAACTGTGACAACTCCCACTTTGTATTTGCTTCTTTATCTTTTAGCCCAACACCTCTTGCCAAGACCCTCGCATTCACTTCTCTTACAACCCCATCTATAAATATATTGAACAACCACGGCGACATCACACATCCTTGTCTAAGGCCCACTTTACTGGGAAATAGTCCCCTTCCCTCCTACACACTCTAACCTGAGCCTCACTATCCTCATAAAAACTCTTCACTGCTTTCAGTAACCTTCCTCCTATTCCATACACCTGCAACATCTGCCACATTGCCCCCTATCTACCCTATCATACGCCTTTTCCAAATCCATAAATGCCACAAAAACATCTTTACCCTTATCCAAATACTGTTCACCTATATGTTTCACTGTAAACACTTGTTCTACACACCCCTACCTTTCCTAAAGCCCCCTTGTTCATCTGCTATCCTGCTTTCTGTTTTACTCTTAATTCTTTCAATAATAACTCTACCATACACTTTACCAGGTACACTCAACAGACTTATTCCCTATAATTTTGCACTCTCTTTTGTCCCCTTTGCCTTTATACAA
Source organism: Cherax destructor (assembly GCA_009830355.1). Lineage (NCBI taxonomy): Eukaryota > Metazoa > Arthropoda > Malacostraca > Decapoda > Parastacidae > Cherax > Cherax destructor. Next base: position 9,686 of record WNWK01055018.1, read on the forward strand.
GGAACAATACACGCTCTCTGCCAATCCCTAGGTACCTTACCCTCTTCCATACATTTATTAAATAATAGCACCAACCACTCCAAAATTATATCCCCACCTGCTTTAACATTTCTATCTTTATCCCATCAATCCCAGCTGCCTTACCCCCTTTCATTCTACCCACTGCCTCACGAACTTCCCCTACACCCACAACTGGCTCTTCCACACTCCTACAAGATGTTATTCCTCCTTGCCCTACACACGAAATCACAGCTTCCCTGTCTTCATCAACATTTAACAAATCCTCAAAATATTCTCTCCATCTTCCCGATACCTCTAACTCTCCATTTAATAACTCTCCTCTCCTATTTTTAACTGTCAAATCCATTTGTTCTCTAGGCTTCCTCAACTTATTAATCTCATTCCAAAACTTTTTCTTATTTTCAACAAAATTTGCTGATAACATCTCACCCACTCTCTCATCTGCTCTGTTTTTACATTGCTTCACCACTCTTTTAACCTCTCTTTTTCTCTCCATATACTATATATATAATTTACCAAACTGCAGCAGGCCAGGGTTTGACCCCACGACACATTGTCCCGCTTCAAGAGTCAACACAACGTGCTTGTCACCTTGTCCACTCAACTATCGATCTTAAAAAGATCACGCACCCAGCAGAGCTAGGTGTTTTTCTTGATCTGAGGACACTTGTGGCAGTGGTATGCTCAAGGATTAATTTCAGCCTCCTCCAGTTTGAATACCCGCCTCAACAAGCCACAAGAAGTGTATATAGCAATGAAACCATGAAACAAGTGGTTTTGAATCATTTACCAACCAGCGGCAGGCCAGGGTTCGACCCCACAACACATTGTCCCGCCTCAAGAGAACACACAACGTACATGTCACCTTAGCCACTCAGCCATTGATCCTACAAAGATGCGGGTATTCAAAGAGGTGGAGGCTGAAATGATTTTTGCGGCATTATTGCATACACGGATTTTTGCTTACCTATTCGGCAATAAGTGCATTGTTATTTAAGCCAAAATCTTGCCATATAAGACAAGCGAAAATTTGTGTATGCAATAATTTCGCAAAAATCATTCTGAATCTAACCAAAAAAAAATATATTTCATTGTCTTTGTTTATTATTAAATTATTGTAAACGTATCTAAAATATATTTAGTTGGGTTAGGCTGAATTAAATTGCGCTTGTTATAATAAAGTTAGGTAAGCTTTATAAGTTTCTTTTGGTACAAAATTATAAATTTTTACTTTAACATTAATGAAAAAAATATATCTTTAAACGTATAAGAGAAAATTTTAGAAAGGACCTAATTTTAAATGAGTTCTTGCTAATTGACCAGTTGGCTTCAGGAAGAAATCCAAATATTCTTCCTTGAAGCCTTTTTATCCACTTCTCCGAGGCTATGGGTCCCACAATTTGCATCAGAGGTGGACTACATCTTATACTACATATATATATATATATATATATATATATATATATATATATATATATATATATATATATATATATATATATATATATATGCTAGGAATTCGCAAGAGCAGGCGAAATATTCACAAACACTGATCTCTGGCCGACGGAGACTCGACCCTACGAACCTTGTGACAGGAACGCAGTGCTTTACCGACCGTACCACACTGGACAATACCTTGGCATCCAGCTTACGCTAGACGTTATTCCAAGGCAGCCAGC
>WNWK01055019.1:0-11384 GCA_009830355.1 Cherax destructor
GTGGGTTACAGTGGAGGGGTTTTGGCATTGGAAAGAGTGGCAGTGGGTATAGTAGTGGGCAGGGGGGTGCAGTAGTGGCATTGGGGGGAAAAAAGTGACATTGGGTTACAGTAGTGGCTGGGGGATTCAGTGGGCGGGGGGATTCGAGTGGCTAGGGGTTTCGGTGGCGGGGATTCAGTAGGGGGGGAAAGTGGGCTGTGGAATTCAGTAGTGGCTGTGGGATTCAGTGTGGCAGTGGGTTGTAATCCTGTGTCAAAAAGGCCGGGAATGCTACCTTATGTAGCAAGGTTCTGGGGGCAATGGAATCTCAATAAAACCACAATCAAGGAAAAACTTAGCGATCTTCGTGTTGGTTGTAGCTGGAAATGTCCGATCCGGCCTCTTAACAATCACTTATTTCTTTGCCCCTTTAAAAACGGAGAGGGGACCATCGCCGCTGGTGACTGGTCAATAGTTGCCCCTGAAGTGGTTTAATTTCACTCCGAGCGCCGCGTCAGGTGAAGAAATTTATTTTCCCACAACTGGGATCGCGGGAAGAATACCTGGGTATACCGGAGGGGGTTTTTGGGGTTCCATCCCCGGGCCGGTTTGGACTGGGGGCAAAAGTCGGTTTCACTACTGCCGCTTTCTCGCTCTGAAAACGAGACTGACGGAAGCTCAGTCAATTTTTTCCCCCGTCGTATTATTTTTATAAAATTTGAGAAAATAAACCAAGTGATCACGTGTCACTGCATAATAAATACTTAAGGTTCATTTTAAAGGAACCACAAAATTGACAATACCATAAATGTAATGACTATTTGTAATTTGTTTTAGGATAATGATAAAAATTTCATTTAATAAAATAATTGAACTAAATTAGGTTCAACAAATTTTGTCCCCCCTTTCTGAGGGCTCGTTTTTTATTCCTCTCGTTATTTATTACTTAAAAAATGTCTGTATTATCTGCTTCAAGTTAAGTTGTTTGCTGTTAGTTGCTAATCAACTCAAATCCCCAATTAATCAACTCACAAAAAGCCTTGTTAATCAATCCCAAAATTTTAATACTGGAGAACATAAATGCAGTAAACTTAGTTATGTTGATTACCAACAAAATAGTTCTTAACAGTTACGTTATCTTGGTATGATATTTAGTCTTCCTTAAGATTTTTTTTTCTGTTTTTGCATTTAACTCAAGATTCCAATTGCTGATGAATTTAGTCTATATTTTCCAATTAGATCTAAAAAAATTTAGTTTTTTCAAATTTAATAATGAGAGTAAAGTTAAAATGTTCATTAATTTAAAATTAAATATGTTCTAGTTTCACTTCTATTTCAGAAGATTTATGTCTTAAAAAGTAATATTTTTTAAAATGATTCAAAAATTTTAAGTTTTTTTCTTCCCGTCACTGAAATCTAAAAAAAAAATTTAAAACAAAATTAATAGTTTTAATTGGAAACATTTTAAAAAATATTTTTTTAAAATTTTTAAAATTTTCCAAAAATTAAAAAAAAGGGGCATTAATGTTTTACTATCATTTTTCCATAAAAAAAAGGGGAAAAACTTCCAAAAGAGGGAGGGCGGCAGCGGTGTCGGAAATCAAAATAATGAAGGTGCCGGGGATGCAAGTCACCCCCCTTCATCACTTGTGTTGTCAGCACAGCCCCCATCCCCGAACCAGTGCAAGTCATATCTTGTTCTGCTTTTGGGAAAAAAGATTTTTAAATTTAAAAATTACGCTAAAATTCAGTTATTATTTAACACATTAAGATAATTAAAAAAATATGTCTACTATATGAAAAAATTTGTTGCCCCCAGAGTGTCAGGGAAACTGAGAACATTACATAAACTGAAAATAAGAATTTGGCCGAATAAAACCAAAAAACTATATTACATCAATAATGACTGTACAATATTCTCCTTAAACCGTGGGTTTTAGCAAAGAGTTTTAAAACCCCGTGCTCTAATGGGTAGGCTGTGGTGTTCTTGTTCAATCATACCAGGTGTTATAGTAGTGTTATTGTTCACTCACTAATGGGCATAATATTCCTTTTACACGATGACCTAGTTGTTATTGTAATGTTCTTTGGAACTTGCTTTACAAAAAAACCCCAAAATAAGGGGGAGCTTGTGACGACGTTTCGGTCTGACTTAGACCATTTACAAGTCACACTAACACACGAAGGGTTGTTGTTTGTTTGATTCGGGGGCTTTAAAACTGGTCTTAACCTATGATGACCCTCGGGCGGGTTTCCCAGGAGGCATGATGCTTCTTGCTGCAGTTCGGACACCGAGTTTCCCCGTACTTCCCTTTCTTTAATTTATCCAAGCAGTCCTTGGTCGGGTGAGACTGCTACAGATGCCCATTTTTCCCTTAAACTAACATGGGGCACTGGGGTGGTTGTACCTCAGGCACCTAAAGCACCTCAAGGTTGTACGACCTAACCTGGTATCTCCCCCACAACCGGATCCAGTTGAGCGGGGAGAGGTTCTAAATGTTGCATCAAGCCCTGACTCGTCGTACCTTGCCGTCCTTTTTGGGCTGGAGGGCTCGCTTTCAAGATGTTTTTGTTATGGATTGCCTCGAGAGGCATGTCTAGCGGAAAATTTTACTTTTTTTGTTACCTTTTAGTTCTTTTAGAAAAAGGGGGATTCAGGTCGCCCCCTCTCAACCTTAGGACCTGTGTTTCGGGGAAGTGAAAAATAAATTCCTTTCCTTTTTAATGATATCTTGGTATTTTTCCCCTTCAAATGAATTATAGCAGAGTACCGGGGGGTTTGGGGTCCTTTGTTTATCAACCTGGTTTTCTGCCTGCAGATGGCGGGTTGCCCGATCAGAGGCAAAAAAACATTCATCTCCCCGGTACTTCAGAGCTCCTGCCACCCCCAAAAATTTTCCAACCAGTACACCTGTGGTTTGGGGTGAGCATATCTTGATCAATCCCTATCTCACTGGTCTGGGTGGTTTTTCTTCCTTCGCTGTTCCAAAAGTCCCGGGGGTCCAATAACATTTTCTCAGCTTCTTCGCCAGAATTGCGCCCCACATTTCCAAATCTAGTCCTCGGGAGCAGAACACAGAAATGGGCTTCGTGTTCCAGTCTCGGACGTCTTGTCGGAAAAATCGTGTTGACCAGCTGGCTCTAAAAGAATTCATTTTTTTAGAGTAGCCTTATCCGAATATATAGTTTTTTTTCAAAAAAGTTTTTTTTGTTTCACCCCTCCTTTTGAAGGTCACAAAATATTTGTTTGTTTTCCCCACATACCACGAATAAGCCTTAAGACTCCAGGGAGGACATGGAGGCTCACCCCTCATGACCCTTTTCAAACTCTGGGAATGTAAAAAGTATCCCGTACCTCTGGCTAGTTCTGCAGGGGTCCATCGTTCAGCTGTGAGAAAATAACTCGATTTCTGATACTAAATCACAGCTTTTTTCACAGTCACAGCTTTCTTTCTTACTAACATTTATCCACATTTATGAAGCAGAATCCTCCTTCTGTCACTGTTGCTAAGCAAATGCCATCTGGTCAGTCAGCAGCAGCCGTACCAACAAGAGTCTGCTTTTGCATTTACCATTAATTTAATGATATTTGATACAGCAACAACAAGGATTTGTGTACAGGGGGATATTTCTTTCAACTCGGAAGACCAAGTCTTCTCACTCATATTTTTGTCCAACGAATTTTAAATGCCGGATCATCACCTCTTCCACCAACCGCCCTTCCACCTTGACACCATCTCTAACTCCTACACCTTGCCTCTGGCTTTACCTTTAGACAAGGGAAAAATTTCAGTCAAGGACTAATCCCTCTATCAGTTCATCATGGCTAAGGTACAGAACATCTTAAAATTATCTCTTCACTTCATCTACTGTCTTCAGTATTGCAGTCAGTGAATAAGTCTGGTACGAGGGTCTTTTTAGGAAAACAGATGTTTTTGTGTTGCACATGTGACCTGTTCGTTGGATTCTGTTGATGAGTATTTCCACAGTTAGCAGCAGTATGTAACTCAGCAAAGACAGTTTTTTTGGAACAGAGGATTCGTTCCCAATTAGAGAGAAATAAAAACATTGTTACTCTTTGCACCCATTATAAATTATGTATTTAATCAATAAACAAAGTTAAACCTGCCGTCACACTTGATTTTTCCCCAAATAGACATTTTAAAGAAAATAATCTATCAGCCAGCAGACCCCGCACATTTAATCCTCCAATATGAAATTTAAATACCTAACCTGGAAGCCCCCGGCTTTTTCCTCGTTTGGCCCTGGCCCCATCTTGTGCTTGAAAATTTTTTCTTAGAAGAAGAGTGATGGGCAATAATAATAAAATTAAAAAAAAAGGTTCACGTTCTTAAAATATTACAATTAAAAAAGTAAAGGACAACATTTTAAACTTAAATTTTAAAAATTTATTTCTAAACTAATAATTAATTTACTAAATTCTCCTAACAAAAAGAATATGAATTTCATAATTAGTTAAATTTTAAAACTATGGAAATTTGGTTTTAAATTTCTCGAAATTTTTATCCATGAAGAAAACAATAATTAAGTGTAAAGGGTAAACAGCTGTATGGGGGGGTGAATGTTTCAGATATTTAGGAGTGGACATGTCAGCAGAGGGCCTATGAAGGATGAGGTGAATCATATAATTGATGGGGGAAAGGGTGGTGGAACACTTGGTCTGTGGAGAAAAATTTTTTTTTTGGGGAAGAAGGGGAATGTATGAAGATAGTTATACCAACACTCTTATATGGGTGTAAGCATGGGTGATGAATGTTGCAACGAGGAGAAGGCTGGAGGCAGTGGAGATGTCATGTCTGAGGTCAATGTGTGGGGGAATATAATGCAGAAATTTGGGTTTGGAAATTAGGAGGAGGTGCGGATTCAAAAATATTATCCAGAGAGGAGGAGGGTTGTTTAGGTGGTTCGGAAAGTAAAAAATGGAACGAGACAGAATGACTTCGAGTGCATAAATCGTAGTGGAGGGGAAAGGGGGGGAGGGGTTAGGAAAAGGTTTGGGGGAGGGGTAAAAGAGGGTTGGGGAGGGTTGGATTTCCAGCAAGCATGCGGGGCGTATTTTATAGGAGTGAATGGAGACAAATGGTTTTAATACTTGACGTGCTGTTGGAGTGTGGAAAAGTAACATTTATGAAGGGATTCAGGAAACCGGGAGGCCGGACTTGAGTCCTGGAGATGGGAATACAGTGTCGCACCGAAGGAGGGGGGTTAATGTTGCAGTTTTTAACTGTAGTGTAAAGCACCCCCCCTGGCAAGACATGATGGGTGAATGATGATGAAAGTTTTCTTTTTGGGGCCCCCCTGCCTTGGTGGGGAAAAGGGCCCATGTGTTAATAATAATAAAAAAAACATTCTCAATAACTAATTCCTACTCCCAGATGTCACCCCGTTGCCGCAGGAATATCTCGACGTCAAAGAAACTGTGAGGAATATCCTGACGTCTAAAAAACTGTGAGGAATATCTCTGACGTCTAAAAACGGGGGAAAATCTCACGTCTAAGAAAAAGGAATATCTCTGACGTCTAAGAAACTGGGGGAATATCTCGACGTCTAAGAAACTGTGAGGGAAAATTCTGACGTCTAAGAAACTGTGAGGAATATTCTGACGTCAAGAAACTTAGGGAAAATCTCTGACGTCTAAGAAAATTGAGGAATATTCGCGTCTAAAAACGGAGGAATATCTCTGACGTCTAAAAACGGAGAATATCTCTGACGTCCAACAAACTGAAGGGGGTATTCTGACGTCAAACAGAGAGGAATATAGGAAAATCCTGTCGTCCAACAAACTGAGAGGAATAAACTTTTAACTAATCATTAGACGAATTTCCTTTTTTTATAAATCTTATCTTAGTTCGGGGGTGGGGAACCCGGATTGTTTATACAATGTTTATCTTAGTTCGGGGGGGGGAACCTGCGGCATTGTTTTAAATGCTTATTTTATTCGGGGGTGGGAACCTGCGGCATTGTTTATACAATGCTTATTTTGGTTCAGGGGGGGGAACCTGCGGTTGTTTACACAATGGATCTTAGTTCGGGGGTGGGGAACCCGGCATTGTTTACACAATGGTTATCTTAGTTCGGGTGGGGAACCGGCATTTTTACAAAGGGTTTTCCCTAGTTCATGGGTGGGGAACCTGGGGCATTTTTTCACAAGGGTTTATCTTATTTCAGGGGGGGGGCCTGCGGCATTGTTTATACAATGGTTATCTTAATTCAGGGGGGGGGAACCTGGGCATTGTTTATACAATGGTTATCTTAGTTGGGGGTGGGAACCCCGCGGCATTGTTTATACAATGGTTATTTTAGTTCAGGGGTGGGGAACCCTCGGCATTGTTTATACAATGGTTATCTTAGTTCAGGGGGGGGGAACCTGCGGCATTGTTTATACAATGCTTATCTTGTTCGGGGGCGGGAACCCTGGGCATTCTTTAAGTGCGGCCTTCTGAGTGAATAAAATTTTTTCCCGAAATCTCTTTTATTTTTATTGAAAATATTACCCTCAGTTTTGGTCCGAACCTAATTAATGTGATTTTGCTTTAGACCGTGGCCCCAGCCGACCTCACCCAGCCAGAGGCCAGGGTGAGGGGGGGGGGACATAGTCCCCCCGTATGAACAATACAATTAAAACATTGTTTTGGGCTGTTTTGCCCCGTTTGGCTCAAGAATAGTCCCAATTGACCTAACGAACTTGATTCCCTCACCCCGCCAGAGGCCAGTGGGGGGATGTGTGGATCTATTGTCGTTTATTGTGAAATGTTAACTCTCTGTTTGAAGTGCAAATTCATAATTATAAGCGTGACCTTTTCTGTATTTTTTTTGTGTCCTAACCCATCATGTCAAAAAAAAATTTAAAAAATGTTAAGGAAGAAAAAATAGCTTTTAATGATGATTAAAATTGCAATATTATCTAGTTTCTGCTCAAGATAAAATGTTTACTTACTTTGGGTACTACAATATCAACATTGAAGAAATTCAAAAGGGGGCATCATCATTATGACACTAATAAGGACCATAAATATGTCATATGACATTTCTTTGAGCGGTGTCTTCAATGTAATTCTTTTCGATTAGGTCATCGAAAAATGCACTGTGGCTTACATCCCTGATATTCTATATGTGGGGGAAAATTTCCGGGAAAACTAGGCCCAATTTCTTTTTCTTCCCTTTTGTTTTCCCATTTTTTTGAAATATAGACCCATCACCAACCCTTTTTTCCCTTTTTCCCCATTTTTTGTATTAACCAGGTACATATCAAATTTTAAAAAGTCTGTGTATAACATTTTCATTCTGTTTGCCCTCAGAGCATCCAGGACCTTGTCGTAGTGGTCCAGTAGTTGGGACAGACAGGAGCGACCTCTCAAAACCCCATGCTCCCCTGGTTTTTAACTGTGGTTATCTGATGGATGGCGATCTTGCTTCTTAAAACCCTTTCAAAGATTTTTTTGATATGGGACTTAGCGCTATTGGTCTGTAGTTATTTTCTATTACTATTGCGGGTGAGGCTGCATTGTTTTTAGGCTGTGGGACACCCTGAGTCCATGCTCCGTCTCCTAGGGTGTTAAAAAGCACATGATACTATCTAAATGTTTTATCTTAAATTATTTTAGTAACCGGGGAAAATGTCTACAAAACATATTTTCATTCTTCGACAACATTTCTCCCAACATTGGCTATCACCAGCTGCTGTTGCAGGCAATATGAAGGGTAGATATATCCCCGGTGTTTTTCTACGTTCAAATTAACATACGAATGCATTTCTTGACTCACCAACAGGTGGTGGTATGTGTCCATCTGTCCAAGAGGGAAAGCAGCCACTAGACAAACCAATACATAAATTCCGCTCATCACCGTTGCTCTCCTAGAAGTATAAGATCATTTAAATATATACCTTTACGCACACACACACACACACACACAGCAAATGTAGTCCCAATTTTTAAAAAAAAAAGACAGACACGAGGCACTAAACTACAGACCAGTGTCCGCATGTATATTGCAAGGTCATGGAGAAGATTATCAGAAGAAGAGTGGTGGGATGAAAGGAATAGCTTATCAACGACACCAGCATGATTTCGGGGAGGGGAAATCCCATCCAAACCTACTGGAGTTCTATGACAGGGTGACGGCAGTAAGATGAGAGAGAGGGGGTGGGTATTTTGCATTTTCTTGGACTGTGGGGGCGTTTGAAAAGTTCCACACAAGGATTAGTGCAAAAGCGGGAGGCCAGGCAGGGATAACAGGGAAGGCACTACAATGGATCAGAAATACCTGTCAGGAAGACAACGGGATCATGGTACGTGACGAGGTGTCAGGGGCCCTGTAACGGGGGGGGGGTGCCACAGAGATCAGTCCTAGGACCGGTGCTGTTTCTGGTATTTGTGAACGACATGACGGAAGGAATAGACTCCAAGTGTCCCTGTTTGCAGATGATGTGAAGTTGATGAAAAGAATTCAATCGGACGAGGACCGGCAGAACTACAGGGAATCGGGAAAAACTGAGGCCCTAGACCAGCAAAATGGCTCCTGGGTTAACCCCCCCGGCAAAGTAATGAAGATTGGGAAGGGCAAAGAAGACCACAGAGGAGAAGTTTAGGGCCAGAGCCTCAAACCTCACCAAGGAAAAGTATCTTGGGGAGTATAACACCGGGGACATCTCCCGAGGCCATCAACCAAATAACTGCTGCAGCATACGGACGCCTGGCAAACCTAAGAACACATTCCGACCTTTTAATAAGGAGTCATTCAGGACCCTGTACACTGTGTAGTTAGGCCCATACTGGAGTATGCAGGCCAGTTTGAACCCCACCCAAAGGTAAAATTAGAGAAAGTGCAATTTGGAAAAGACTAGCCCCGGGAGCTAAGGGGTATGGCCTGACGACACTGGAAGACAGGAGAGATAGGGGGGATATGATAACGACATATAAAATACTGAGAAATGGGAAAAGGTGGACAGAGCAATGTTCTGGAGATGAGACACAGCAACAAGGGTCAAGTTGGAAGTTAAGACTCAGATGACTCACATAGATGTTAGTGTATTTTTCACGGGGATTGTCAGGAAGTGGAATAGTCTGTAATTTGATGTAGTTGAGGCAGGATCCATACATAGCTTTACGAAGAGGATTTTGGGACCGACCGCTGAAACCACAACTAGGTGAGCACACATACCCCGTTTTTTTTTATGCGGGACCAGTTCTCGGAAATCTATATGAAAAATGTACCCTTTAAGAAACACAGTTTCCCAAAAATAAAGTGGAAGCATGCATGGCCCCCTTTCTATAGTGAAAGTTAGTGCTGGAGAATGATTCTCTGAGATAGTGAAAACATTCAGAAATACAGGGGGTTACTGTTGCCTTTCACGGGATGGGGGAACTTCCACATCTAAAGAAAACCCCCCTAACTGTCTGAAATTGGCGTGGGTGTTACTGAGCACCATGGTTTTGCTGTAGTCTTTCAGAATCTCAGGTTAAAGTGTTGAAGATGGAGGTTCTACTTCTTAAACAAAATAAGAGACTGACATTTCCGCCTAGATGGTTTGGGAGGAGTGAGAGATGGTTGGACTGGTAAGGAGGAAAAGGTTCCAGCAGTGATTTGGGAGAGTGACAGCCGCTTTGGGCAAGGGGTTTTCACACTTCGGAAGAACATCAAGATAAGGAAGGTTTAGAAGTTTGGGTAGGAAATCGATTTTTGTTCTCCGGGACAGTGTACTTCAGTGGTTAGTGGGATAAAGGTACCACTGACCCCCCTGCTAACGTAAGAACATTCTGGCGGGGTGATTCCCGGGAAAGATATATGGACCGTGTTTTTTTTAACAGAGGGGGAAAGTGAGACAGGGGTGTGTTTCCCCAGGGTGGTGTTGGTGAATAGTAAACAGATTGGAAAATTTTTTAGGGGGAAAGGGGGAACAAGCCCATTATCTGTTTGGGCTTGGGGGAAAGACATCGGGAAGGGGCAGGAGCTGCAGATGACAAGTCATCCAAAGATTATCAGGTCTAAGAAAGGGGTCCTAATCATATGTTGCATCTTGCCTAGAAAAGGGGGAATGAATGGATGTCTAGGGGAATTGCCATAAATTGCTGGCTAGACAGGTCTGCAATGAACTTGCAATCCCATTCTTGAAACTGGGAGAAATTCTATGGCAAACGTGATATGTATGAAGGGGGAGTGGTTATTTGCCACAATTGAGGGGGCCCTTGCTAACTTGTCTAGAACTTTAAACTGATTAATTACAGAGGTATGGGGGTGTGTGGAAAACAATCAGGCTGCAATACTAGGGGTTGAAAACAGCAGATATTACCAGGATCAGGGGGTATGTTTAAAAGACAATATTCAAATTAAAGTTGCTAGTAAAGGCAAAGCAATTGATCAACAGAGACAGTAGAGGGCAGCAAGTGACTGCCCCCTTTAAGGTTTATTATGCTAATATATGAGTCTAAAAAATATGATGGATTTAAGTTTCTTGCAAGTGCAGGTAATACAGAATTTTTGCTATAACGGAGACCTGGTTCAACATGAAAGATAAAAAATGCCATCTTAATGCAACATACGGATATAAACATTCCCCATTCATAGGGTCATGGAAGGGTGGTGGAGTGGGATTGTCAGAGATAATTTAAATTGTTGTGTTAGAAAAGATATAATTAGAAGCATTGGGTAAAAATCCGTTTGGCTACAGTTTCTCGAGGGGCGGGAAAAATTTAATTTTTGGGGGGATTTATAGGCCCCCACTATGGGGCGAAATTCATAAGGGTCTAGATATGAAAATGTTGGGGAATGGGGGAAATTTTATCTTTAGACTAATTGATTAAAACAATGTGGGAGGAAATTTTTAGTCTAAACTTTCTTGATACGGTTCAGGATTGCTTTTAAAAAAGTTTTTTTGACAGAACCAACTAGAGGAAACAATCTGTTTACTTAGTTCTTGCCAACAAAGAATCACTAATTCAATCTTCAGGTTAATTTTAACTTGGGAAAAGCGTCACAAATGACTTTTTTATATCGGAATTACCCAAATAATTACAATCAAACTTTGTCCCAGAGTTCCCTTGGCCCGACTTATGGGACGGGAAAATTTCCTGGGTGGGTGAATTTGGGGTGACTGACCATGGGTCAGGTCTAGCTGCCAGCCCAAAAGTTAAGGGGAAAATTTGAACAACCAAAAATGATCCCAGATGAATAAACAATAGATTAAAGCATCTCATTGGTCAAAGAAGCATATATAGGCGTATCAAAAGAGGGGATGGGCAGTTATAAAATCAAAATATTACCGGAGTATACCTGGAGAGGATTTCGTGTCAACGCCCCGCGGCCCCGGGCGGCCCCGCCCGTGGAGGATCTGGGTCTATATTCAGGCTGTTACTGCTGGCCGCACGCAAACTGAAATAGAAAAT
>WNWK01055020.1:0-11384 GCA_009830355.1 Cherax destructor
TACATTCCTTTCTTTACTTCCATGGACAAAGTTCTTTGTCTCCAAAGACCTCAAGTGCTCCACTCGCCCTTTTTCCCTCATCAATTCTATGATTCACCTCATCCTTCATAGACCCATCTGCTGACATGTCCACTCCCAAATATCTGAATACATTCACCTCCTCCATACTCTCTCCCTCCAATCTGATATCCAATCTTTCGTCACCTAATCTTTTTGTTATCCTCATCACCTTACTCTTTCCTATATTCACTTTCAATTTTCTTCTTTACACACCCTACCAAATTCATCCACCAACCTCTGCAACTTCTCTTCAGAATCTCCCATAAGCACAGTGTCATCAGCAAAAGCAACTGTGACAACTCCCACTTTGTATTTAATTCTTTATCTTTAACCCCACACCTCTTGCCAAGACCCTCGCATTCACTTCTCTTACAACCCCATCTATAAATATATTGAACAACCATGGTGACATCACACATCCTTGTCTAAGGCCCACTTACTGGGAAATAGTCCCTTCCCTCCTACACACTCTAACTTGAGCCTCACTATCCTCATAAAAACTCTTCACTGCTTTCAGTAACCTACCTCCTATTCCATACATCTGCAACATCTGCCACATTGCCCCCCTATCCACCCTATCATATGCCTTTTTCCAAATCCATAAATGCCACAAAACCTCTTTACCCTTATCCAAATACTGTTCACCTATATGTTTCACTGTAAACACTTGGTCTACACACCCCTACCTTTCCTAAAGCCCCCTTGTTCATCTGCTATCCTGCTTTCTGTCTTACTCGTAATTCTTTCAATAATAACTCTACCATGTACTTTACCAGGTACACTAACAGACTTATCCCCCTATAATTTTTATCTCTTTTGTCCTCTTTGCCTTTATACAAAGGAACAATACACGCTCTCTGCCAATCCCTAGGTACCTTACCCTCTTCCATTCATTTATTAAATAATAGCACTAACCACTCCAAAACTATATCCCTCCTGCTTTTAACATTTCTATCTTTATCCCATCAATCCCAGCTGCCTTACCCCCTTTCATTCTACCCACTGCCTCACGAACTTCCCCCACACTCACAACTGGCTCTTCCACACTCCTACAAGATGTTATTCCTCCTTGCCCTATACACGAAATCACAGCTTCTCTGTCTTCATCAACATTTAACAACTCATCAAAATATTCCCTCCATCTTCCCGATACCTCTAACTCTCCATTTAATAACTCTCCTCTCCTATTTTTAACTGTCAAATCCATTTGTTCCCTAGGCTTCCTCAACTTATTAATCTCACTCCAAAACTTTTTCTTATTTTCAACAAAATTTGTTGATAACATTTCACCCACTCTCTCATTTGCTCTCTTTTTACATTGCTTTACCACTCTCTTAACCTCTCTTTTTCTCTCCATATACTCTTCCCTCCTTGCATCACTTGTACTTTGTAAAAACCTCTCATATGCTAACTTTTTCTCCCTTACTACTCTCTTTACATCATCATTCCACCAATCGCTCTTCTTCCCTCCCGCACCCACTCGCCTGTAACCACAAACTTCTGCTGAACACTCTAACACTACATTTTTAAATCTACCCCATACATCTTCGACCCCATTGCCTACACTCTCACTAGCCCATCTATCCTCCAATAGTTGTTTATATCTTACCCTAACTGCCTCCTCCTCCGTTTTTAATTTAGTATGTGAATATTTTTTTGTGGAACGGATTAATTGTATTTACATTATTTCTTATGGGAAATAATGGTTCGAATTTCGTAAACTTCGTGTTAAGTACTAGCTCCTGGAACGGATTAATTACGATACTCGGGGGTCCACTGTATTCGTTACATACTGCCGGTGAGGAATGTGTTCTTGTTGTAGATTAAGGATGTGTCCAGTGAAAGCATTAATTTGGTTGTCAACATCATGTTGTAGAAGAGCATTCCAATTGGAGGCTGCAAGCTCAGAGCAAAGTGGTGACCAGTTTCCTCTTTTCTTCAGCCATGTTGTACGTGTGGATTCCTCACCTCGTTCTGCTGGGTTCTTCATTGTTGTAAAAACAGCCTTGTGGTCAGACAATCCAACATAGCCAAGGGGTTGACAAGTGACTATACCTTCTGAAAGATCACTCGTCAATGGGTCGAGGGAGGAGCCAGAGATGTGAGCAGGGAAATCAACAAAGTTTCTCATGTCAAGCACTGCAAGAAAGTCATCAAAGTCCCTCTGTATAAGATGTTGGTTGAGGTCACCAACAATTATAATATGATGACATTTGTACAAAGTTGGGGCAGAAGGGAATCCACATTTTCCATTAGGAAGTTGATGGGGGTCTGCATGTTGCCATTGAGGTCTGTACATTGCACATGCTAGTACAGAGGTACTAGTGTTTATGCATAGCTTGAAGAACACCATTTCTAGGTCAGTAGGGATGGCAACATCAATGGGCTGTGCATGTACACTTTTAGAGAAGCACACAGCAACACGTCCTCCTTGTCCTTTCCTGTCTCTTCTCAGCCATGAGGTGTAGCCAGCAATTCTTGCAAAATTTTCTGGAGTCCTGTCATCCAAAAATGTTTCAACAACAACAACTATCATGTCAGGACATAAAGTGCCCACGAAACTGTGCATGAGCTCTCCAACATTGGTAATAAATCCTCTAATGTTGGCCAACAGGATACTGATAGACTGGCTTCTCATGATTGTGCTCAGCTTGAGTTGGTGAGTGTGTAAGGTGCTTGCCATTGAGACAAGTAGGACATAGGGCCAGCTGCTGGGATGTAGGTCAGTGGTCTTGTATAAGGCACAAAACCACCTGCTGGGCCGAGATAGGAGTAGCTGGTGGGTGACATGTGAGTGTGTTCAGTCATTCAGAGATCATGCTGATTTGTTCCGAGAGCAGATTTCTAAACAGGTGACCCGTCTGGCAAGTTCCATTTTCTTCCAACACTGGTCCTCCTGATGTCCCTCCCCCTCTCTATCTCTCTTTCCCCCTCACTCTCCCTCCCTCCCTCTCTCTCTCTCTCTCTCCCCCTCCCCACACTTACTATATTACCCTCATGACTGATCCTTCAACATTATTGCTACTCCTTCCTTAGCTCTTTGATACACCTGACCTAATCCCATTTATTTCTCCCCACTGCAACTCTCCTACCTCCTTCAGCTTTGTTTCACTTAGAACCAAGACATCCAGCTTTTTTTCATTCATAACATGGACAATTATCTCTTTCTTATCTTCACTAAATCCACACACTTTCAAACATCCCAACTTTATAAAATTTGTCATCTTATGTTTGCTAATTTATATGGAAGTGGTTACTAGCCCATTGCTACTGGTATTTTAGTTGCCTTTTATGACACAAGTGGCTAATAGAAGGATTCTTTTCCACTTCTCCATGGAGGTGAAAAGAAGATAAATAAGAACAAGAACTATTAAGAACATACAAGAAAATTCAGATGGGTGTGTGTACATATACATGTACATGCATATGTAGTGTGACCTAAAGTAGGTTATACATGCCAATTACCTTAACTGTATACTGTACATTACTCTACTTATAGAAATAAGTTTTGTTTTAAGTTCATGTTCTGGTACTCTTAATCAGTGTATACCATTATCTGGTGTTTTTTTACATTCAAAGCATCTGAAATGAAATATAAGTTTGTTCACATTGCACTTGAATTCATTTTATTATGAGAGCTTGTTTATGTTATGCGTGTTATATAGCTTATTATGAGAGTTTGTTTACCTCATGATTGTTACATAGTTTATTATGATATTTTGTTCCCCCTTCTGCTATCTAGTTTATTATGAGTTTGTTCACGTTGTGTCAATCTGGGTTAGTGTGAGAATTTTTTTTCCTTTTGCTTATCTAGTATATTATGAGAGTTCGTATACATTGTGCTCATTTTGCATGATATTTCTCTGTGTGTTGGTTGCAAATCATCAGAATAAATTGTGGTGTGCACATGTTATACTACACAAATAAACATTATTTCTGAGCATCTGATTATAGAATGAGTGAAAGGCTGAACATATTTAATTTTATGAGGGTTCTCTGTGATATGTTTTACTCAAATGTGCATAATAATCATGATCTGTACAGGAGAGCCTTTGCTTCAAACTGTAACTCTTTATGGTACATGTGTCTAACAGGACCTGTATGATAATTCTACTATTGCTATCTATACACTGAAACTTATGTAGCACCATACATCCACTAAACAATACCTGTATGATAAGGCTGCTTTTGCTACACACTGAAACCTGTGTAGCACCATACTTATGTGTTGGGCTGGGCAATGCTTATACAAGTTGCTACTAACCCATTTAGATGTATTGAGTCTCGTGCTATTGAACAGAATTTTTTTGCAAAAAAAAAAAAAAGCCTTTTCTTATGCTAGTGTCTGTTAGGAGTCTGTTCATGCTTTCAAGTCTCATTTGAAGAGCATCTCTTTTCTGGAGTTATGAGTCTGATGATCATACTCTCACTTTTGAATATAATTTTAATATTTTTTTATCTTAATTGTTGTATTTACAGTTTGATGTGCAAGAGCTTGTAAATTTCTCAAAAGAACAGTCAAAAATTATAAAATCACAAATTACTAGTAGTATTTTTGTTGTTGTTGCTAAACAAGACCTCAATAATAAAGCTGCTGTTGTTACTGTAAACTTCTTTGATGCTTGATACATAGTACAGTTGTACCTTGAGTTTCGTACATCTCCCAACTCGAACAATTATGTAAGTGTATTATTGTAAGTGCTTTTGTAAGCGTATTTTTGGGGGTCTGAAACGGACTAATCTAATTTACATTATTCCTTATGGAAACAAATTCGTTCGGTAACGGCACTCGAACAGCCTTCTGGAACGAATTATGGCCGAAACTCTGGGTATCACTGTACGTATATTATGACTTGAATTCTGATTTTTCTGTTTTCCTTAGCAAATGAAAATCAGTTTTTACTTGACACTCAAGGAAATGTGCCTCTTGCTAGTGAGTCAAATACACTTTTAGCATCTAAATTAAATTTTTTGTTTCTTAATACTAAAATTAACTATTTCAGATGCCAGTTGAAGATATCTCAAAGTCATCAAAACTTCTCATTGAGGCACTTAGACTTCGTGAGAAGTAAGTATTACATCAGATAAACATGATGACTAAGTGTGTGTGTATGTACTCACCTATTTTTGGTTGCAGGGGTTGTGTCACAGCTCCTGGCCCCACCTCTTCACTAGTTGCTACTAGGTCCACTCTCTCCCTGCTCCATGAGCTTTGTTGTATCTCTTCTTAAAGCTATGTATGCATCCTGCCTCCACTATATCACTCTCCAGTTGTTCCACTTCCTAACAACTCTATGGCTGAAGAAATACTTCCTAACATCCCTGTGACTCAGATGAGTTTTTAACTTCCAGTTGTATCCCCTTCTTACTGGGTCCCATCTCTGAAACATCCTGTCCCTATCCACCCTGTCAATTCCTCTCAGTTTTTTATACGTTGTTATCATATCTCCCCGTCTCTCCTGTCCTCCAGTGTCGTCAGATTGATTTCCCTTAACCTCTCTTCATAGGACATACTCCTTAGCTCCAGGACTAGTCTTGTTGCAAACCTTTGCACTTTCTCTAATTTCTTGACATGCTTGACCAGATGTGGGTTTCATACTGGTGCTGCATACTCCAATATGGGCCTGACATACACGGTGTACAGTTTTGAATGATTCCTTACTCAGGTGTCAAAATGCTATTCTTAGGTTTGCCAGGTGCCTATATGCTGCAGCAGTTATTTGGTTGATGCTTGCCTCAGGAGATGTGTTCTGTATTATACTCACCCCAAGATCTTTTTTCTTGAGTGAGGTTTCCAGTCTTTGGCCCCCTAGTCTGTACTCTGTCTGTGGTCTTCTTTCACCTTTCCCAATCTTCATGACTTTGCATTTGGTGAGGTTAAACTTCCGGAGCCAGTTGTTGGACCAGGCTTGCAGCCTGTCCAGATCCCATTGTAGTCCCACCTGATCCTCATCCACTTGAATTCTCCACATTAGCTTCACATCGTCTGCAAACAGGGACTTCTCTGAATTTATCCCTTCTGTCATGTCATTCACATATACAGTTGACCCTTGGTTATCGGCCGTAATCCATTCCAGAAGCTTGGCCTAACACTGAAATGGCCTATAACCGAAATAATATTTCCCATAAGAATTAATGTAAATACAATTAATCCATTCCAGACAAAAATATCAACAAAAGTTGTTTTTTTTAACAATTAAATAAGTATATTACCTACCTTTATTGAAGACTAATGCTGGCTTCTGGAAGATAGGGAGGAGGAAATGTGGAGGGGTTAGTTTTTGGAAGGGGAATCCCCCTCCATAAAGACTTCAGGTAACAAGTCCTTATCTGGAGTTACTTCCCTTCTTTTTCTTTTAATGCCACTAGGACCAGCTTGAGAGTCACTGGACCCCTGTCTAGAAAAATAACTGTCCAGAGTGCTCTGTTTCTGGTGCCTCTTTAAGATTTCCCTGAAGTGGGACAAGGTTTTTGTCACTAAACATGTTGCAGATATGGCTTGTTTCAGCTTGGTCAGGATGGTATTTTTCAACAAAACTTTGCAACCTATTCCACATTCCACACATTTCCTTAATCACTGAAGAAGGCACCTCCTTTACTTCCTCTTCCTCCTCCTTTTCTGAAGCAAGTTCCTCAACTCTGGTCTGATGCTGTTCCAGTTCCAGCTCTTGCAGCTCTTCAGTGGTTAGCTCTTCCCTGTGGTCCTGCACCAACTCTTCCACATCCTCGCCACTCACCTCCAACCCCAGGGACTTGCCCAATGCCACAATACCTTCCACAACAGGCACAGGGTCGTCAGGGTCAGGTCAGCCTCAAACCCTTCAAAATCCCTTTGTTGGACAGAATCCGGCCACAATTTTTTCCAATCAGAGTTCAAAGTCCTGGAAGTCACTCCCTTCCAAGCCTTACCTATAAGGCCTATGCAGTTGTAGATATTGAAGTGATTCCTGCAGAACTCTCTTAGGGTCAAATTAGTGTCCGAGGTCACTTCAAAGCACTTTTCAAACACTGCTTTTGTGTAAGAGTTTTTTGAAGTTAGAAATGACCTGCTGGTCCATGAGCTGGAGAAGAGGAGTGGTGTTAGGAGGCAAGAACTTCACTTTTATAAATTTGAAGTCCCTAAACATTTGGTCTTCCAAGTCTGGAGGATGTGCAGGAGCATTGTCCAGTACCAGGAGGCACTTGAGTCCCAAATTGTTTTCCCTTGAAGGTATTTTTTCACACTTGGGACAAACACATCATCAACCCAATCTCTGAAAATTTGCCTTGTGACCCATGCGTTATGATTAGCTTTCCATATCACACACAATCTTTTCTTGTGGACATTGTGTTTCTTGAACACTCTGGGATTTTCAGTGTGATACACAAGTAAAGGCTTCACTTTGAAATCCCCACTAGCATTACTACACAACAAGAGAGTTAGCCTGTCTTTCATAGGCTTGTGTAATGGCAGTGCCTTTTCCTCCTGCGTGATGTAGGTCCTGTTTGGCATTTTCTTCCAAAACAGGCCTGTTTTGTCATAATTAAACACTTGTTGGGGTTTCAGATTTTCAGTCTTTATGTAGTCCTAAAATTCACTCACAAACTTTTCAGCAGCACGTTTGTCTGAACTTGCAGCCTCACCATGCCTTACAACACTGTGTATGCCACTACGCTTCTTAAATCTCTCAAACCAGCCTTTGCTGGCCCTAAATTCACTACCAGCAGCACTTGTTCCAGGAGTTTTCTTCAGAAGATCCTCATGCAGATGCCTTGCCTTCTCACAAATAACAGACTCCACTACACTGTCTTCTACTATTTCTTTTTCCTTAATCCACAATAACTATGTTCAAATTTCATAGCTTAAATACTCAACTATACTCATATTGTAAACTATTTACTGTAATTCTTATCATTTAGTTTTAAGTTAATTTTAAGTCTGTCCAAAATGCCCTGCATATTAGGGGCTTTTGGCATGTACACCTCATGTAATCTCATAACCCATTGTAATTCTTTGTATCATGTCCAAATAAACTATTATTATTATTATTATTTTTTTATTAACACATCGGCTGATTCCCACCAAGGCAGGGTGGCCCGAAAAAGAAAAACTTTCATCATCATTCACTCCATCACTGTCTTGCCAGAGGGGTGCTTTACACTACAGTTATAAAACTGCAACATTAACACCCCTCCTTCAGAGTGCAGACACTGTACTTCCCATCTCCAGGACTCAAGTCCGGCCTGCCGGTTTCCCTGAATCCCTTCATAAATGTTACTTTGCTCACACTCCAACAGCACGTCAAGTATTAAAAACCATTTGTCTCCATTCACTCCTATCAAATACGCTCACACATGCTTGCTGGAAGTCCAAGCCCCTCGCACACAAAACCTCCTTTACCCCCTCCCTCCAGCCTTTCCTAGGCCGACCCCTACCCCGCCTTCCCTCCACTACAGATTTATACACTCTCAAAGTCATTCTGTCTCGTTCCATTCTCTCTACATGTCCGAACCACCTCAACAACTCCTCCTCAGCTCTCTGGATAATAGTTTTGGTAATCCCGCACCTCCTCCTAATTTCCAAACTCCGAATTCTCTGCATTATATTCACACCACACATTGACCTCAGACATGACATCTCCACTGCCTCCAGCCTTCTCCTCGTTGCAACATTCATCACCCATGCTTCACACCCATATAAGAGTGTTGGTATAACTATACTCTCATACATTCCCCTCTTTACTTCCATGGACAAAGTTCTTTGTCTCCACAGACTCCGAAGTGCTCCACTCACCCTTTTCCCCTCATCAATTCTATGATTCACCTCATCCTTCATAGACCCATCTGCTGACATGTCCACTCCCAAATATCTGAATATATTCACCTCCTCCATACTCTCTCCCTCCAATCTGATATCCAATCTTTTGTCACCTAATCTTTTTGTTATCCTCATCACCTTACTCTTTCCTATAGTCACTTTCAATTTTCTTCTTTTACACACCCTACCAAATTCATCCACCAACCTCTGCAACTTCTCTTCAGAATCTCCCAAAAGCACAGTGTCATCAGCAAAAAGCAACTGTGAAAACTCCCACTTTGTATTTGATTCTTTATCTTTTAACCCCACACCTCTTGCCAACACCCGAGCATTCACTTCTCTTACAACCCCATCTATAAATATATTGAACAACCACGGTGACATCACACATCCATGTCTATTATTATTATTATTATTATTATTATTATTATTGGTGACCTTTGTTTCGTTAGAAAAGTTACTCCTTTGGCAACATCAGCGTCCTTGATTTGTTCCTTCTTTTCCAGGATGGATGTAATAGTTGATTTGTTTTTCCCAGACATCCTGGCAAGTTCCCGCACTCCACTCTCATATTTCTCAATTTCCTCTCTCTTAAATTCCATGGTGTTTCTCACTTTCTTTACCACAGGAACTTTACTAGGAACTTTCTTGGGAGCCATGGTTACTTATTTCGCAGTTGCACTGACAATAAACCACGAAAAACCAGCGAAATGTTTGGATGAATGAGCAGAAGCTTCCTCACGCACCAAGAGACACAGGCAAACTGAAGCACAAGCGGCCCCCGCCAGCGGACGGACGCGTCCCATATGGCCGATGACCAAAAAAACGGCCGATCACCAGGAGCTGAAAAACCGGCCTATCACACCGAGTTGGCCAATATCAGGAACGGCCGATAACCGAGGGTCCACTGTACAGTGGACCCTCCCTTTTCCTCGATCTCTGTTATCGCCGATTTCAGTTATTGCTGACTTTTCATCAAAATATTGCCTCCGTTTTCGTTGATGGTATGGAACCTGTCTGAGTGCCCCCCGAAAACACAAAGCCGCCTCCAACACACATTCTCAGGAAGTGTCGTGTTGTTTCTCGGTGAGTGAACATATCCTGCGAGGTCATACGAAACATTTTGTAATAATCTATTGTTTTTGGCACTTGTTTATTGTGTGTGACTGCTAAATAAGCCACCATGGGCCCAAAGAAAGCTTCTAGTGCCAGTTTCTTTGGTAAAGAAAGTGAGGAACACCATAGAATTAAAGAAAGAAATCATAGAAAAGTACCAAAATGGAGGAGGAAGAGAGAGAGGGGAGAATGTGCCTTCTTCAGTGATTCAGTGATTCTATGATATGTACGATACTAAAGCAGCAGGAGTCAGTAAAGCCTATAGCGCCAGCAAGCGATAAATTGTAGCATTAACAATGTAGCAAGTAAGTTAAGCTATTAAGCAATAGAAAAAGGATGACATGAAACTAAGCCTCTAATACACACACAACCCGCACATATAAAAGAGAGGAGCGGGTTGTGTGTGTATTGTTCTAGTCACGGTATTGTGCCTTTTTTGTTATTTATTTAAGCCTCTAATGTTGTTGGAGGTATATAGGGCCACTGACAATATACGCTGCCCTAAACCACTGCCAGCACCCTAAACCAATGCCATCATCTCCTCCAAGGTACAGTAAGTGTAAATATTTCTTATTTATAAAGTGTAAATATTTCTTATTTGTAAAGTGTAAATACAGTGGTACCTCGGTTTACGATATTTTTTCGTTCCAGAATGCTGTTCAAGTGCCATTACCAAACGAATTTATCCCATAAGGAATAATGTAAAATAGACTAGTCCTTTTAGACCCCCAAAAATACACTTTCAAAAGCATTTAAAAAAATAAACTTACATAAAAGGGCGAGTTTGGGGACCATCGTAAACTGATTTACCACTGTATTTCTTATTTATAAAGTGTAAATATTTCTTATTTATAAATTGTAAATATTTCTTATTTATAAAGTGTAAATATTTCTTATTTATAAAGTGTAAATATTTCTTATTTATAAAGTGTAAATATTTCTTATTTATAGGAAGTATGATTATAGGAAGTATGATTACTGATGCACACATGAACAAAGACCACTTAATCCTCACAGGCGACTTCAATATAAACCTCCTACAAGATCAGGACCCACTAGTAACTGAATTCACAAACACTATGAGCAACTGCTTGCTGCTCCCGACAATAACAAAACCTACGAGAATCTCTGAGACCTGTGCCTCTCTATTAGACCATATCTGGACTAACACCATATCCCCATTAAAATCAGGCATAATCACAGACAATACCACTGACCACTACCCGACCTTTCTCATAACAAATCTCGGAAAATTACCACTAGAGACTACTAAAGTTACCTTCAGACTACATAATGAGACCGCTATAAATAGCTTTATAACAGCTATGACAAACATTGACTGGCAAACAGAAATAGACAATCTTCCCCAGATACTGACTTATGGCTAATAATTTTCAAAAGACCCCAATAC